>CP092876.1:2080822-2095091 GCA_030710605.1 Cordylochernes scorpioides | reverse complement strand
ACAGGAGCAGAGTAGGAAGACAGCAGCCATGTCGCCTTGCTGACCGATTGACCAGCGAGTCCCAGGACTCCCATATTCCACCTCATCTTCCCGGGTGCTTCCCCCTCTAAACCGAGATAACCATGTTCTTATGTGTGTGATCTTCATTTATATTTAGGCTAGTGCGCTACCACCACTCTTCCCCATGACTGCATTGTTGGATGAGGAGCCTGCTATCACGGTGTCGGTTCCACACATTACAACATATATACACTCATAAACAAAACTTAAGGAAGTGGAAAGCCTTTGATATCGCCGGTCGTCTTTTTTTTTTTTTTTGAAGGATACAGAGTCAATTTTGTTCACACTTGGTTATCTCGTGTGTCTTCAATAAAAGTCACTGTAATATCTTTCATTGTCTGAATCCCGATATATATTCTAAAAGATACAACTTCCTTACGTTTTGTCCATGAGTGTATACACACTTGGTTATCTCGTGTGTCTTCAATAAAGGTCACTGTAATATATTTCAGAGTTATTGTCTGAATCCCGATATACATGATAAAAGGTACAAATTCCTCAAGTTTGTCCATGATTTTATATACGAGTATGGCGTGTTATTTCCTTTTAATATTAATTTCTTTGGTCATTTTTATATGAATCTGTGTTTTATACCTAATGTAATATATAAACATTACTGAAAAAAAAAACAGTGTTTAATTTCATAACAAAAAAATCGTATAATTTAAACAGAAAACGTCAAAGTAATTTTATATGAAATAAAAAAAATCAAGTATATAGATTAGGTCAACAGTTAGCGGAGATATGCAACAATGGGAGCAATGCGGAGGTCTGCTCAAGTTGCATAACGCCGCAGTTCTTCTCGTTGCCATGACAACCGGTGATATTAATTAGATGAGGTTCGTGACATTAATTTGTGACATTTTTTTTTCCTTCTATTTCTTCCAATTCAAATCCATCGGTTCAATTGAGATGGAATCTCACGGGAAATGTTTCAATCGAATGACTGGTTGACTCGAGTCTTTCAGGTCAGGAGTCAATGTTTGACATTCTCTCTCTGGGCTTTTATTCGATTCTGTGGTGGAGGCGTATACAGGATTCTGGTCTCAAATGCCATCATTCTCTTTCATTTCATTTCATGGAGGCTGATGGTATAAGCAACAAGTATTATTTTATTGTGTAATGGTAAATTTTATCGGTCCTAGAATAGATCCATTACATCGACACAGATTTAAATATTCTTCAGATTTTACGTCGCATGTTTGACAGACTAATGCAGTAGTTATTCCCTTCCTCAACATAAGGATAATTGTCT
This sequence comes from Cordylochernes scorpioides, assembly GCA_030710605.1. Taxonomy (NCBI): domain Eukaryota; kingdom Metazoa; phylum Arthropoda; class Arachnida; order Pseudoscorpiones; family Chernetidae; genus Cordylochernes; species Cordylochernes scorpioides. Next base: position 2,093,776 of record CP092876.1, on the reverse strand, counting down.
GAAGCAAGAGGAAATATTGGTCAAAAATATATTTTTTAAATACATTTTTAAAAAGTAGGACGTTGAGAACATCGAGATGGGAAAAAATTAAAGATTGATATATATATATGTAGTGAGAGGTTGTATATGTAAATAGGATTAGATAATAATTACATAAATGTGATCGATGCCTCAATTAAACCATAAAGATAAATGTCTATGACACTTCTATATTGATACAAATTTGTTATATCTATCATAGTTTATCCTCTCTTATCACTATAGGTCTGCCTTTCACATGTGTAGATATGTGGATCACTTACCGTAAAAGCAGTCGCTAACTACCCACCATGATTATCATGGCCTGCACCACGTGTACTAGGGATAAATAAAGGTCATGGTGGTTGTTTACTGACCTTCTATAGAGTAATCAGCTTCTCTCTTTCTATCCATTCCTGAACATGGAAACCAAATTTTACGTAATAAATAAATGCCCCAAAAGCTTCAAATTTAAATAGATTTATTAATATTAAGTCAGCTTTCGAAAGCAAATCTTCTTCTATGATCCGAGAGAGCTGTTTATTAACAAAAAATATATTTCGAAACTATTTTAGACGCGTTAGATTCTTTTCTTTTTTAATTAAACAATTTATACTGGCCTTACTGCAATATGGAAACATTAATGGGAGGGCCTGGCTTATCAGTGGTGTCTTACGCGTTTAAAATAGTTTCGAATTTTCATAACAGATGACGCGCTAGTGCATCATAAAAAAATATATTTGCATATGCACGCGCAGGCGGGAATGAATAATCAACTTAATAAATGAATATAACTATAGTATTATGTGAATAAAACCACTATAATTATATGAAATCCTCTAAAACGAGTATTTTATTAAGAGGTTAAATAGTCATTATATGCTCGCGCCTACGCGTGCACATGCAAATATCTCTTGCAATGGAGAGTTCGTAGAACAAAGAACCTTTGCTCGAAAGTTTGCTTAACTATAATCGTAATTGTTTTCTTTTAAAGAGAGCTTGGATAACCAAATGAAACTTTGTAAAATAATTACAGTACCAACATGACATCAATTGTCCTATAAAAATAAAGATTACCTCTTCCGTCAAAATAGACGGTAAAACTAAGCGCCATCTATTGACCTAGAGGATTCAGGTAGGTGACAAAGCCACGCTCCTTTTGAGCGGCACCTAATATAGTTATTTGGAACTGGTTAATAAACCAAACAAGTCGGTGGATGAGAGGGTAACACGCTCGATTCCCGACAGTGATGAACCGGGATTGAATCCCGCGTTAAAATTTGTTTAATATGTGAATAACCTTCACATATTATTCACTGTTTCAATTATCATGAACTAGGTTGCTCTTGTTGAGCGGTACCTATTAATGTGATTTTAAACCACAACACCAGCTTTGGCAAACTGAAAGGCGCCCACCTAGAGACCATGGTTTCAGGCTAATGGCCCTTGTCAGTCTAGGGCGGACTTTATTCCATGAGATATACACGGGATCAAATGAAATCTTCACAATTCACCAAAGAGGTGTTTAGCTGGTAGAATGGCTGGGCCAAATCTATGGTAAAATATAGATGCAATTTTTTGCAGGGAGGAAATTTATCTATAAAAAAATAACGGTCGCTTCTCCCGTCAAAATAGATGGGAAATAAATTCCGCCCTCTGGACTGACGAAGACCATTAGCCTGAAACAATGGTCTCCAAGTGGACACTTCTCAGTTTACCAAAGCTGATGTTGTGGCTTTGTCACCGACCTAAGTCCGCTAGTTTGCGGCGACGGTCAATAGATGGCGCTTAGTTTTAGTGTCTATTTTGACGGAAGAGGTGACCTTTTTATTTTTATAAATTAATTGATTGTGAGGGCTTTGTGTTCCCATGAGGAAGGTAACAGCAAGTTATCAAAACGCAGAGAAGAGGGAAAAAAAGAGTAAATTTAAAAACAGTTGATATATTGCAACATAAATTTCAACCTGCAATTTTTTTAGGACAAGCTATATATATGTTATGAATAAAAAATTTTGTTGTTGTTGTTAGATAAAAGGTTGATAAGACAAAGGATCGATAAGATAAAGGGTTGAGGTGCAGTCGTGATAAGAAAAAGATAATTATTTACCGTCAAGTAGCTTTTATTTTCAATTAGTTGAGGAAAGATTACACATTAGTTATTTTCACATTATATAGAATTTATAAAGTTAATCCTATATTAGTGATTTAAAAGGATAGATATGTTAACTACGCATATTTACAACAAAACTGAAAGTCTTCCTAAAAACGATGATAACCAAAAGTAAAAATATCAATGAATAAAAATAAAATATATATTTTTTTGAAATATAGAAATATTAGAGTTTTTGATTATATAATATATATATATATATAGATCGATGGTAAATATGCAAATAGGGGGTAAATAAAAATCCCACATATAGTTGTTTGGCTATGTAACAATCTCTTTCAAAACTCCAGGAAAACAAAGTTTTCCCGGTACTTTCTCATCAGAGAAGATTTACTGCAATAATGAGCGTAGTAATCCGTGCAGTATAATTACTGCTCTTTCTTTTTTTTTTCTTTATTTACATAGTTTGGTATTTTAATATCCAAGCGGGCGTTGGAGTAGTTAATCCAGCGAAGTTTTTGGAAGACTTAATCTCCTTCTCTCCTAACTTGAATGCTCTCTTATCTCTCTAACACGCACACACACACACAAATATACGAAGGCCAAATCCCAAAACCATGGTATACAGATAGGAATTTTATCTAAATTTGCCAAAACTGGTGACTCATTCTTTATCATTACTAATAAGTGCTACGACCCGGGTTCGATTCCCGCATTGGGCACTTTTTTTTCTGCAAAAAAAAAAAAAAAATCTCCAATGGCCCCCGAATCTTGCAAAAGTCCAACCCCAAATAGGGGGGAAGTAGAGGCTTAGCATAAACTAATATACAAGCAATCAAGAACAAGAAGTTCCTTTTCTTAAAAAAACAATAATTAGTAGAATTGACAGGAATTTAGATTAGTACAAGTGAGAAAGGAATATATACAACAATGTATAATACATAATGTATGCTCCAATGTCCCCCGAATCTTGCAAAATTCCAACCCCACCAGCGAGTGCAAGTAACCAAACGTGGCTCTGACATATTTGTAAGTGCAAAGTTTAATTGCTTTTTCACATGTGTAGACATGTGGTACAGTAAAAGCAGTCGCCAACTTCTACCCATCATGATTATCATGGCCTTTACCACGTGTACTAGGGATAAGCAAAAAGAAACTAGTAAAGTTTTTTTTACTAGGATTATGAACAGGTGCATCGTTTTGATGTATAATTAAAGGGAGAGGTGCCTTTCTCTAGGTACGTAAATATCATCCTACCGCAACTTTACGTTGAATTCTGGTCTGAAAAGACCGAAACCACGATATAGAGCAGTGATTCTCAACCTTTTTTTTGTTGCGGCATTATTTTAAAGATTTGAAAATTTGGCGGCACAATTTTAGAATTTCGCGGCACACTTTTGCTAACTTGAATGCAAGAAAATTCAAATTATGTATCAATATTTCTATGCAAAATATAAGTAATATACATCTCTAACATTCAATTTGCTAATTTCGTTATTTTAAAAAGTAAAAAAAGAAAAAGAAAAAAAGAAAAACCAATACAAACGTGAACATAATCATATGACTAAAATTCGGCGGCACATTTTTAGAATTTCGCGGCACACAAAATTACCGCGGCACAGTGGTTGAGAATCACTGATATAGAGGTTGAATTTTAATCTGAAATTTCTAAAACAGGTGTTGTGGCTCATTATTTATCATCAATTCTACATTTTATACAGAGGAGATATCCTAAAATATATTATTTTGATACTTTAAAACGTAGTATTTAAATAGAAGTGACCGTCCAGACACACACAGGTCCGGTGGAGAGGAAATCCATCTTTACTGTTATACAGTGATAATTTAGTAAGACGCGAAACAAATAATTTTCTTTATCAAGATTATCATTTTTTAAACATGAAATTGGTATATAAAATAGAAAAAGACATATCCTGACCACGTTCATATGAACTTTTTAGATGACAGAGCGCCATCTAGTGGAACAGAAATCAACTAAACGTTGATTTATAGTCTGTTCTCTGATATTTGACCAACCCAGAGTGGTATATATGTAAATAAAAGGACGCAGGTGCTGTGAAGAAAATAAATCAAATCTAAAAGAAAGGTGTTGAACGAGTCAAGATTGGGGAAGTTGAATTTGGAATCAATAGCTGTATCTCACCAAGGCAGATTAAACTGGAATGTGGATAGAGGAATGAAAAACCAGCGAATTTCTTTCTTACAGTTTTTTCTTTCTTCTAGATAGCTAGTATGTAAATAGACGTGTTATTGCGTGTTTGTTCCGTAGTCCGCACAATATTTCACCAACAACACACACACTCCGGATTAAATACACTCTGACTGGAATCAGATATTTGGACGGAGTCGCTGTCATACTTTCGACTTTGCCCAATATATATATTAGCCTGGTAACGAACGGATATGCAATTTTTTTTTTCAAAACTGATTGTTGTGTGGTGGGAAAATCTAGTTCGAAAATATTATCGAAATATATGTTCAACTATTATTGGTATTTGAAATGGAGGCGATAAAAACGTGGTGATTTTCTTTTAATGGTAAAAACACAAGCTTTCAGGCAAGAATGCCCTTCTTCAGGTTACAACTTGGAAATATTTTATTGGTATATATGGTATATATATGTATATAGAGTTTTATATTAGATCCAAAATATGCCCTTCAATTAATATGTATATGTATATATGGAAATTTTGCCGGGAGGAAATTGATCTATAAAGATAAGGGTCACCACGGTCAATAGATGTCGTCTAGTTTTGACGTTTATTTTGACGGGAGAGGTGAACCTTTACATATATATATGTAATAATTCATAATTTATATATATATACACAATTGTTTACAATTACTCTGTTGTAAATATATATATGTAGATAAAACAACAATAATTATGTATAATATTATATTTATATTAATATTAGCTGTATACAAAAAATGTAATATTTAACTGTACTATTTCATTGATCTTGTAGAACGAAAATGATACACGCGTTCTCACGTGTTTTAGTGAGAAACATCCTCGATAAAGAGAGGCAAGTTGCCCCTCGAAATATCGGAATAATAAATTTATTTTTAAATCCAATATATGCATATTTTCTTAATATATATATATATGTTCCATATTTATATGATACATCCATATAGAATATTTTTCTGAATTTATTTATGCGCAAATATTTCTTTTTTTTTCCTAAAAATAAAAAATTCTCGACGTTCGCTCCTAAATTAGTTTAAAATTGTCCATACAGATGGCGCGCATAAATCATCTAATTAATAATATAAATTGATAACAGAGATTTAGTTATATAATATTAAATAGAACACTATAATTTAAGAAAAATATATTGTTTTTTTACCAATTCTCTCAATACGGGTTAATTACGTAATAAAATCCCAAAAGATCTATTGTACCTAATAAAATTGTAACAACAAAGAAAAATGTTGTAATTGAGAGATCGTCTGCTCGTTTTTGTTTTTTTGTTCTTTTTTGTAATGGGGTTCTATATATACAATGGAAAGGCATCAATACATTTCCTTTTGTACAATATTTATACCTACATGGGGGAATTAAGTCCAAAAAAAAGAGAAAATGAGATTTGCAATCAAACGAGAGTTTGGTTCTCCCCCCAGAAGAACTACTAAACAAAGAGTCTGCTGTATCAATAAAATGTTTTCTTGTGCTAAATTACCTAGTTCGTCTGGTAATATACTTAGATTACAACAGCGTCTATCCTTTTTTTTCGTCTGCTATCTTTTTTTTTTATCAAAAGAAATACCATAAAAAAAAACTTTGATTAATATCACAAATCTACTTTCTCTTTCTTCAAAAAAAGCTTAATATATATAATATAGATGAATATATCGAAAAAAAAAGTGTATATTGGATATTTTGAAATGTTTTTATACATCTTTTCTATATATTTATCTATATTAAGCTTTTTGGAAGAAAGATATTTTGAATAAATTTTAAATATTAATATATATTTTAAAAATAAAGAAGACATATCATGACCAGGAGCACATGTGCTTTTTAGATGGCAGAGAGTGCCATCTAGAAGAACAGAAATCAACTAAACATTGTTTTAACCTGTTCCATGATATTTGTCCCATCATGGTCAAATCAATTCTTGATAAATCAAGAAAAGTCATCCACGAATGCTTTTCATGCTGTTGGCGCTCTTTAGTTTCTTTCCTTGAATATAGAAATATTGATCATTAATTAATCATAGTCAATAGCATTATGTCAAATTATTTAAGAAATTATCACACAGGTGTATAGCCTACACATAGTAACTACAATCCATAGATAAGTTTCAACGATGGACCTGTCCGACCTATTCCCCTGATATTACCCCTCAAACATTAACGACGCTGTTTAAGGACCATCCAATGGCTATATCCTCTAACAAGAGGGGAATAAAAGTCGCAATATCCCCTTGCAAGACAAATGTATACGTTTATGATTAGCAAAACAAGCTAAATGAGGCAATATGTACCGACCATGTAAAACCCAACATCCTTGGAACATATAGTGTGCTATGTGTTTTAAAATAATGGAAACGTTTTTTTAAATATAGGTTTGACTTACGTATAGTTTTTGATACAATATTATAAATAATATAGCCTTAAATTACTTCTAGTTTTTCTTTTTTTGATTTTTTTTTTTCGAAAGAAAATTGAGAATTATAGATGTCGCTCTCCTGTGTTTACTCTTGGCTTAATTCTCCTTGTGTTGAATAGCGAGAACTCGAAATCTTGAGGTTTGTTGTGTATTGATTGCGCGTTATTGCTTTGTATTAATGTATGCCTAACTGGTCTTGTTCTTATTGTTTTTGGAAGAACATTGCTTGATGCAAATATTTATATGTAATTCTACTGTGCTAAAAGCTTATGTCCATAGTTTGCTCAAATACCATATCTAAGATTCCACCCTTCAGTGTAAACATATATAAGCAGAATGATCCAATACAGTATTAGAACTCTAAAGAAGCGGTTGAATTGGCGAACAGCTGGGAGGGTTCTGATGTATATAGTTGTTTAATTGTTTTGCATATTTTTCATTTATAAATTAATCTCATATTTAGTCTGTGAAAAAAAAATAAAATATTGGACCGGTGACCAAACAAACTGAAAATAGATGGCTTAATGTTATATAGTTAAGATATATAATTAAATGTGATGGTTATGTAATTTTGATCTTCATTGAATAAAATATATAAAGTTTAAATGTGTTTTAAACTTTAATAACAAGCGCAAAACAGGTTCAACCAATGATGAACCAAGCCATCCCAATATATTTTTTCATCGCAGTAAGGACAGTAGAAGTTTGTATTATGTATAAAAGAAACATTCGTGCTTTTAAATCATATAAGCAGAATTGTCGAATACAGTATTAGAGCTTTGAGAAGCGGTCTGGTGGATTAAATTGGCGAAACCGCTGGAAGGGTTCACCACTGATGAGCCAAGCCCTCCCAATATTCTTTCATCGCAGTAAGGACAGTAGAAGTTTGATTTATTTGTGAAAATAAACATTCGCGTCTTAATGTTTTCATTTGTTGTATAATAAACAAAGTTATTGCGAAAGGTTTTTTTTATAAATCTTCTTTATAATTTTTTAACTTTTTTTGAAGACTTCGAGGATCGTTTCCAAAGAAGGAAACAAAGTTTTTTTAGTCAAAAACTAATAAAAATATATACTATATACCTGTAATGTTATAAAAAGCTATTAGATATCCATATTTTGGGGTACATAATAGTCTGGAGAAAATTCATTAAAAAATGGCGAAATCAAAAGGTGAAAGGTTTCTTACAAGGTTTTTTTTAATTGTTTTTCCGATCTTTCGAGTATTACTACTGTCCTTCCACAGGAGAAAAATATAAGAAGGTGTTTATATATACATATCTGCATATTTACATATATTAGAATAATTATGATTTCGCACTTTTTATGAGATAAATACACCTATACCTCGCTTTGCGTCGGGGTTACGTTCCAAAAAAACACGACGCAAATTGAAACGACGCAAAGTGAAAATATGTGAAGGCGCAATCAAAAACAAAGGTGTTGCCATATTTTAAGAAAAAATAATTCAAAAAAAAAAATTAAAGACTCGAATCCAAAACAACACAACTTCGAGAATCTAACGACGAACAGTGAAAATCAGTAAAAATTAAGCAGCGACGCAACTTCGAAAAAAACGCAAAACGAAACGATGCAAAACGAGGTATGATGTATGTTATATTAAATAATATTTTGTTTAAAAAATTATATTTCATAGACACAAATACTCTGTTAAATCTTTTTAAGGCTCAAACCTTTTGTACATTATGTAAATAAGTTTTCATTTTTTTTTTTTTATTCTTACGCCTTAAGCCAGGCAGTACCTTTATCAAATTATGTTTTTTATATATTATTTTAGCTCAATTATAGCAACTACTGATCAAAACAATTTATATTATTATACTTTCAAGATTTTTGCCACGACTGCATTACCAATACCATTGACCTAATACTAATATATTACAAATTATATCAAATCTCAAGATCATAATCTCAATCTTAAAGATAATTCCAAAATCAACAGAAAATCTCATTTTTTATATTATATACATATGTAGTAGAACCTCCCTTTAGCGGACACCTCTCTATAAAGGACATTTTCCAATTATAAAATTGTCATTTTTACTATGTAGAAATTCTCCAGTAAGAGGATACCTCTCCCTAAAGGACATTTTGGCTCTGCAATTAGGTGTTCTTTACAGGAAGGTTTTACTGTACTAGATTTTTTTTCAAACTTCAAATCTAAAATTTTACTATGAACATCCATGTATAGAAGGTTGGAATCCTCTGATGAATATAAATAAAAGATTTGAAGCGACCGAGGATACTTTTCTTTTGAACTTTAATAAAGATTCGAGCTTTCGGGCATATAACCAGGGTAGTCCTGTAGAAGGGTTATAGGCCCGAAAGCTCGAATCTTTATTAAAGTTCAAAGAAAAGTATACTCGGTCGCTTCAAATCTTTTACTTATGAACATCCATATTTGGTAGTTTAGCGAGGTTTTTTTTTTTTTTCGAACTTTATGCTGATTCTGAGAGAGAATTCTCGAAGGAGTGCAGAGAGAAAATCTCCCGAAATAAAAATAAATTCGTTGTAAAAAATCCCATTAGATGAAAGCTAGTCGAATTGGTATTCTGTCCTCAGCTTTCCACTTTTTTTCTTCTTTTTTACACAAACAAATGCATTTTCATCCCTCCCCTTTATCAAAATATCATTAGTTTAAATAAACAAGCTTAAAGCTGGCCCTTGGGTCAAAAGAAAATATTTCCACTCAATTTTTTCTATGATTGTTTACATAAAATTTGTTTGTATTTCAAATAGCTAAAAGTACAATAAAAAACACTTATATATATTAGAAAAAAATGTATAAAATATTATTCTTATTTTACATAACACACACACAAAAAAAAACACATTTTATTACAAAGTTTTAAAATATTTGATAAATATTGCTCGAATTAAAATATTTTTATATATAATGTTGGTTAATGTAAAGATAATCTGATAGATAAAACTTATTTCAAGACATTTTGAATATCAAAATACGAAACTATTTTAGACGCGTATGATTCCTTTTAAAAATAAAATAATTTCTACTGCCCTTATTGCAATGGAAAAATTATTTTTATATTATTGCATTTATTAGTGCATTATAACATTTTGAATATCGTTATTTGTTATAATGGACATTTTTCTTCTATTTTAAGACACAAATAGAGAATAACATACATATCTTTATTAAGACCACCGGTCTTATACAGATTCACCGTAGGAAGGAAGCACAGATAGAGAGCCTGTTGTATATATATTAAGTTTAATTAATTAATTGTTCCCCCGTTGGTTTTCGACCGCTACGACCCGGGATTGAATCCTGCATTGGACACTTTTTTTTTCTGATAAAAAAATGCTCCAATGGCCCACGATTCTTGCAAAGGTTCAACCCCACCAGTGAGTGCAAGTAAACAAACGGGGCTCTGACACATTTGTAAGTGCAAAAATCGAACTGATTTTCAAATGTGTAGACATGTGGTGTACTTACAGTAAAAGTAGTTGCTAACTTCTACCCACCATGATTATCATGGCTTGTACCACGTGTAATAGGAATTTAAAAAATGTTCCCACAGAGTATGTATGGAAGATAACAAGTAAATAAGCGCTAACCGTTAGAAGATAAATCCCCCCCAAGACCTGTTAACTACCTCAAAGTGGCGGGGGGTGACCCTGAACGGGACAGGTGAAGTATATCTGGAGAACTCCTGGTACCCAAGACATGTTCCACTATGTCCAGTTAACATTCCTACCTACATCAGATGTCCTATCAACAGACATCTAAATACTCCAATGAATTCTTTTCCTCTTTCTAATGCTGCACCATCCGTCGCGCAGAATAAAAAGGGATGCGTTCAGGACTTAGACGAGTTTTTCTTTATTCACTATGTTATGAGTTATATTTTGTTCTCTTTCTAGTAAATCTATAATGTTTGATTATTCTTCTTGGAATCTGTCTCTTTATAAAATTTAAGCAAAATCAACAGAGTCCCTATACTCAAGACAGCCCATAACCCCAACACACATAGTTTATTTAATACAATTATAACAACAACAAAGCTTTTATTAAGGACACCTCATCCTATACAGGATTCTCCCAGATACAGAAGTAAACATAACAGTTATCTATAGAAAGTGGAGAATAACATCGACCTTTCCTCAAGTTGGATCCATCATCTGTGTTACGTCTTTATAACTGTAGATTTTTTAAAAAGGAAATTTATTCACCAATATTTCGGTTGAATGAACGCCAATCATTGTCAATGTACAACAATGATATTTGTATAAATGAAATCAGCGCCAAATAACGTCAATAAAAATAATTATTTATGGATTTTGCTCTGTATTTTCAAAATATTGTAACGTAGAAAATCAGGAAACTTCAGAATGACACAGCAATTTATTTAATGAGAAAAAACATAAATCAACATTTATAAGAGAAGCAATAAGAGAATTTTCCAGAGTAGAAAAATATAAATAATATAAAATCAGGTAAAAAGTTTCTTTTCATTTTATAATTGCAAGTTTTCGAGTAAATATACTGTTCTTTAACGGGCTGATACTCTATGTACAATCTCTTAATGATATTTATACAGAATTATTTGAAAAACTTTTGTTATTGGCATGTGTGGGCGTGCATCAGACTGTTGTACATAGAGTATCAGCCCGTTGAAGAACAGTATATTTGCTCGTAAAACTTGCAAATTCAAAATTAAAAAGAAACTTTTTACCTGATTTTTATTTTTTCCTTTTTCATATAATTTCTGGGTAACTAGTGCTCATATATAAATAATATAAATATGAATAATTAAAAATCTTATAAAATATAATAAATACTTTGTTACAATATAATTTAAAAATATATATACCCATAGATTTGTGTGAATATATAACCTATGTTCGATAACTTCTTTTCGCTGCTTTTCTTCTGTTCACTCTTCAACCTAGAGGTATAGTCAGCGCAAAATTGTTTCTCCTAAAATGTAGCAGGTTTTCCAATTCCTAACTATGTAAAAGCACTGTTCTCACAAAAACTCAACTCCTATTTTATTTCCAACCACCATATATATACAATAAATTCACACACGTGACCAGGCACTCCTGGTCAAATATAATACAAACATATATACACAGAGTGAAAAAAATAGTATAAATGTAATATTGTACTGGGATAAGGTGCATAAATTAAGAAAAAGGCATCTCCTTATCGTGCAACTGAAGGTTGCTTATGGCCTGCGCCATCTATCGGAATAAATATCAACTATTCTCGTTGTTGTCAACTATTATTCTGGAAAAATTAAAAATCAACGAGAATAGTTGATATTTATTCCGATAGATGGCGCAAGCCATCAGCAACTTTCAGTTGCACGATAAGGAGATGCCTTTTTCTTAATATATACACAGAGTTATATTAAAATAATAATTTAAAAAACTCTAACAACCTATTTTATCCTAAGTTGAAATATATATGGATAAATATAAATAATAATTTTATATTTCTCAGAAAGCGTGGGCATAAAATTAGTAATAAGTTTCAAATTGTCGTTTTATACATGCATCAAAGTTTGTTCAGGCTCTCAAACAGACATGTTTGAAACAAAATCTAAAATATATTTCCAAAAATAGCAATATCTAACATTCTACAATAGATGGAGAATATTTGATGGATTATATGTAAATATGTATATATGCAAATAGTTTCATAGTTGATAATAAAACGTATGCGTGTATACATTTTTGTTTTCAATATAATATACCAAGTCTGCTTTATAATAAATATGAAAAATATGCATTTTGAGAAAATTGAATACATATCAAGTTTTGAGGAATAGTGTTTTGAATAGATATTTTTGTTTATATTTATTTTCTGAAATGTTAAATATAAATATATATATTTTTTGAAATTCGCTGAAACCACGCTATTATCATCATTTTCCGCTTTCACGCCATTTTGAGTGGTAAATCACACAAGCTCTTACAAATATTACATTTTCATAATGGAAGATGAATTTATGACGCCCCACATGGAATATATAATGGGTATTTTTACCATAAATCTTGGGGTTGTTTTTATTACCGCACAGGTTTTGTATATATATATCTGCATGATTGTTCGGCGGTACAGTAACTACAATAGGAAGGATACAGAGAAGATTAGCATGGCCCCTGTGATACTTTTTCGGCGGTGCAACTACTACAA
>CP092876.1:2034459-2080722 GCA_030710605.1 Cordylochernes scorpioides | reverse complement strand
TATATAGTTGTATTAACTATTATTATAAAATGAGAATATTTAGATTTTAAACGTATTTATATTTTAATAATTAAGCTGCTCGTGAGCTAAGTAGAATAATTTGAATATATAGTTTTAATAATTGATTTATATATTTTTTAAAATAGCCTATCGTCATCCTCGTTATTTTTACCTATGTATGGAAATTTTGGTTTGAATTAGTGAACTACTGCGAATTTGTATACCGGACATACAAACCAACCAACAAACATACAAACATTCATTTTTATATATATAGATATTTCGTATGGAAACTCGCCAAACTTCTTCGGGGAACAAGATTGTTTTGAGATGCTCGCGTATCAATTCACGAGTATGTACAACTGCTATAAAATTTAAAATATCTAAAACCTACAATAGTCATGTTTATAAATATAATTAATAATAATATATAAAATATTAATATATAAAGAATAAATAAATATATACATTTAAAATATAAGAATTATAAGAACATATTAAGTTAAGAAAAATAGTACAAATGTGATATTGTACTGGGATAAGGTGCATAAATTGAGAAAAAGGCATCTCCTTATCGTGCAACCACGCTGATGAGGGCCAACAGCCCGAAACGCGTCTGTGGTTAGCTTTTCTTGATTAATCAAGAATGGGTATTTGGCCAATTCTGGAATAATTAAAAATCAACGAGAATAGTTGATATTTATTCCGATAGGTGGCGCAAGCCATCAGCAACTTTCTGTTGCACGATAAGGAGATGCCTTTTTCTCATATTAAGTTATATTTTATATTTATATTTTTATTATATCTTTCATAAAGGTGTGAAATTCTAAATTTTTGTATTATTAAAACATAGAAGCGCGGAGAGAGATGCAAAACTCTAGGAACACTCTCTCTAAAATTGGGTTGGGGTTTTTTAGGGGTATTTTTAGAAAGAGAGGGTACTTATATATATTTTTAATGTAAATAAATCTTGACGACAACAAATATTTGGCGTCGTCTGAAGTTAATCAACTCTTAAAATTTCCCATTTCAACTTATTTACCTTATTCGCTGTCCTTAAAAAACGTCTTAAGAGGAAGACTAACGGTTTAATACTGGCTTTACATCAACCACATCTCTCTTTACCTATAGGTAGAATTAAACATAAGACAATAATATAATACAATAGCGCGCCATCTGTTATCAGAATTCATAACTATTATAGACGCGTATGATTCTTTTTTAAAAAAATGAAACCATTTTCTCTCTACTGACTCTACTGCAATGAAAAAATTAAATAGGAGGGCCTGGCTCATCAGTGGTGAACCCTCCCAGCGGTTTAAGCCAGTTTAATCTACCAGTTTTACAATTTTTCATTACAGTAAGGGCAGTAGAAATTTGTTTAATTTTTAAAAGAATCATACGCGTCTATATGTTAGACTAAACTGGCTAAACCGCTGGAGGGTTCACCACTGATGAGCCAGGCCCACCCATTAATTTTTTCTTTCAGTAAGGGCAGTATAAATTGTTTAATTTTTTAAAAGAATCATACGCCTTTATAACAGTTTCGATTTCTCATAAGAAGCAGTTCCAACGGGAGCTCGCGAAAGATACTAGCCAGACTTTTGATCTCTGATGATCCCCTATTTTTGAAGCCTTGGGTGCTTTGGAGCTCTAGGTGTGTTTGGTGCTTCCTTGGTTCCCTCGCAAGCGGCGCGCTGTTACCAGATGCAGCGGGCTGTTTGCATGTGTTGTCCCTGTGTTCAATTGTGCCTTAAAATGCTTCCAGACTAGCATGTAGAAGGCGGATTAATTGATACGTGTGATTTCTCATAAGAAAATAACACGTCACACCTATATATAAAAGATGACGCATTTTATTGCCTTATGTTTAATTATATGCCTAACTGGCCTTGTTCGTATTGTTTGTGGACGAGCATTGCTCGATGCAAATATGTAAATATAATTCTGTATAAACACAAGGCCAAATCAAAATAAATAAATAGTGTGTGACGTTTCGGTAACAGTGTTGTTACCATCTTCAGACAAAAGTACTGAAGATGTGAAGTACTGAGATTCAGTACTTTTGTCTGAAGATGGTAACAACACTGTTACCGAAACGTAACACACTATTTATTTATTTGGATTTGGTCTTATTACCTTGTGTTTATAATCTATAATCCAAATTGTGCCTTATCATGAATGTACTTGTCTGATGATGGTAACAACGCTGTTACCGAAACGTAACACACTATTTATTTATTTGGAGATTTGGTCTTATTACCTTGTGTTTATAATCTATAATCTAAATTGTGCCTTATCATGAATGTACTTGTCTGAAAATGGTAACAACGCTGTTACCGAAACGTCACACACTATTTATTTATTTGGTCTTATTACCTTGTGTTTATAATCTATAATCTAAATTGTACCTTATCATGAATATACTTGTCTGATGATGGTAACAACGTTGTTACTGAAATATCACACACTATTTATTTATTTGGTCTTATTACCTTGTGTTTATAATCTATAATCCAAATTGTGCCTTATCGTAATTCTGTATACTGTATATGAGGAATAGTTTCCTAAGAATTATTTGAGAAGGGAAAATAGAATTTGGATCAAAAGTTTCTTTCAATTTAGTTTTTTTTTCAAACTTTCGAACATATTTTTGATCTTCTATTTTTGTAGAAAAATGCTGGCAGGGTTAACCACTGATGACCCAGGCCTTCCCAATATTTTTTTCTCATTGCAATAAATACATTATTGGATAGTGTGCTACCTAGACCGAAGTCTGTATGCCTGTTACAATAAAGACAGCTGGAAATTGTCCAGGGTAGCCTAGTGGACATGGCATCTGCCCGGTAAGCGGAACACTGTGGGTTCGATTCCCATCCCTGGACACTTTTATTTTTCCGTTTATCATTACTCTTCACAATTCATCCTTTCATACTTCATCCATAAGGTTAGAAATAATCGTTATTTCTCCTTAAAATAATTTTTTACTTTTCGTTGAAAAGAAACACATGCGGGATAATTTTCAAATGTCGTTTTACAATGGAAATTGTTGTTGTTTTTGTTGTCGTGTCCAAAGAAGAGTCTCAGATGTCTCCATGCATTTCCATCGTGGAAATTGTGTTTTACAAAAAAAAAAAAAGTACTAGCCTTAACTATTTCTAATTTAAAAGTTCAGATTTTATTAGCGCCATCTACATTAAACTATCTTAACTATTATTAGTGTGTTACCAGGTCTTTGTATCAATCTAGGAAATCTGTGGTAGTTATGCAAATGGCGACAGTGTTCAATAAATTGAGGTAAAATTTAATAACGTCACCCCGTTATCTCGCTTCGTC
Source organism: Cordylochernes scorpioides (assembly GCA_030710605.1). NCBI lineage: Eukaryota > Metazoa > Arthropoda > Arachnida > Pseudoscorpiones > Chernetidae > Cordylochernes > Cordylochernes scorpioides. The sequence continues at coordinate 2,077,386 of CP092876.1, read as the reverse complement.
GACCACCATAAACTTCCCTTTTTTTATATAACATCTTTATCAGCTTTAGATAAAAAAAACACTTTTTTCTTTTCTTTTAAAGAGAAGAAAGAAAAAAATGTATCTTTTATAAAATTCAATTTTCTAACAATACAAAAATGTATATATATCGTTTTTTTTTTCCTTTCAAGTTATATTTCTTAAAATCAAAGATACTTCTGCCAGTATATCTTTTTATTATCTCGAAGTTTCGACAAAAGAATTTTGTCGAAACTTCAAGATAATAAAAAGATTTACTGGCAGAAGTATCTTTGACTTTAAGAAATATGAATGCCGGCCAAGCACAGCCTCTGTATTTATATAAATATGTTAATGTGTAATTCAGATCATTCTGCTTAAATATGCTACACTGAAGGGTGGAATATTAGAAATGGTGATTAAGTAAAGTATGGACATAAGCTTTTATGACAGTATATTTACATATAAATATTTGCATCGAGCAATGCTCTTCCTCAAACCAAAAGGACAAGTTAGGCATTAATTAATATATAGCTTCTATAATATATATATATATGTTGTACTTACAGTATAAGTAGTCACATACTTATACTCCCATCACGGCCATATGCATATTAGTACAATTTCGCTTTTTAATTATTATTTTTTCATATTTAAAAATTACCAATTACCAATTATTTTATTTCCAAAGCGCTATATCCCGCAAAGGATACTTGCGCCAAACAAGGAGAAAAGTTTATTTACATAAGTTATTTACATTATTCAACGCATGAAAACATTATAGATCCAGATTTTGTAGAGAACTTAGAATGTATTTACAAAATGAATTGAACTTTAAATATGATTTTTATCGGAAATCAAATCGTTAAGTTTACAAACAACTAGTTCATTCTTCATTGTATAATCTTGAAATGCTGGGCAATCGATCAGTAGATGTCTTGAGGTTTGTTCCTCAATACCATAAAAGCAACTTGAATCCTCCACTGCCTTTATTCTATTTAAAAAACCTTTGAAATTTCCGTGGTTTGTAACAAATTGAGTATTATAAAAATTTGGACGAAAGTATGTAAATCATAGATTGTTTCACAATAATATATATAATTAAATGAAATTGAAAGAAAAAATAAGCGCGTGGCCCCCCAAAAAAAGAAAAGAATATTAAAAGAGTTTAAAGAAATGCCCAATGAAAAATAGGCTTAAAAAAAAAAAAAAAGGCGCCAAAACTCAACAGTTCGTCTGTTGCGTGAGGGGAAGATTGACGACTCGCGTGATCGTCTGAAACCAACTAATTCTGGAAGCCGCTGAATATCTTCTGCAATATTTCAAGTAATAGTTTAGCTATGTTCTATTTATTTATGTCCAAATATATCGAATTGTTTTTATAATATTTATGTGAAAATACGTTTATAATTTGGAATATGTATATATATTTAGAAAATAGAGCAATCCATAAATAAATCTTTAAATAAAAAGACATATATTGGATCAAAATATAATTTATTTTACCAATTTTTCAGTTGGCTGAACGCCAACCTTTATCAAGGTGGCGTATCTAATGGTAAAGGTAGGGTATTTAAAATGTGTCAACAACAAACTCAGCGCCACATAACGTCAACAGAATTAAGTTTTTAAAATATTTTGTTATATTCAATAGGGAGAAAAAAAAATATATCAATATGTAAAAAGGTCTGTTGATATTTATTCTATAGTAAATAGTATTGGAATGAAAATCAGAGAATGTTGGTGGATTTAACGTACAATATGTTTGACCTTGAAAATGGTGTATGACCTTGGAAGTGGGTGTATCGCTGAAATGTCGTTCTGTAAAATATTGTCACATAAAGTTGCATAACACAATCTTACCACGTCACTATATGAATTATCTAATGATTTTGACAAAATACTTACATCATCTAGATTCCTTTATTAAACTTATTTACATAAAACGTAAACTTTCGGTCTCCAGGCTCTTCATCAGACGTTCCTACTGCAATTACATATCTAGAATGGTCTCTACTTCTTTATAGACTTTTATGTTTTAGAGAATAAATAAATATTTTCTATGTATTTACATATACGATATTTTTTGTATATGCACCAATATCTCGCTTTGCGTCGTTTCGTTTTGCGCTTTTTTCGAAGTTGCGTCGCTGCTAATTTTTACTGATTTTCACTGTGTGTCGTTTGATTTTCGAAGTTGCGTTGTTTTGGATTCGAGTATTTAATTTTTTTTATTATTTATTTTTTCCTAAAATATGGCAACACCTTTGTTTTTGATTGCGCCTTCACATATTTTAAATTTGCGTCGTGTTTTTTGGAACGTAACCCCGACGCAAAGCGAGGTATGGGTGTATATATATATATAACGCACAAATCGAGAATAGATGTATATTGTAAAACAACTTAAAGTTGCACCGCATAAGTTTCTTTTCTGTGAAAAATCAATATTTATTTCAAAGAGAAATATCTACTATTTCTAATTTTTTTGGATGAAGTATGAAAGGGTGAAAATATGAAGAGTAATGGCGAACGGAAAAATAAAAGTGCCCAGGGGCGGGAACCCACAACCTTCCGCTTACCGGGCAGATGCCATGTCCACTAGGCTACCCTGGACGTATTTTTCCGTTCGTAAATAATACTTAAAGTAACTTATAATACATTATAAGGGACTGCGGCGTATGATTATAAAACAACTTAAAGTTTCACCGCATAAGTTTCTTTTCTGTGAAAAATCAATATTTATTTCAAAGAGAAATATCTACTATTTCTAACCTTTTTGGATGAAGTATGAAAGGGTGAAAATATGAAGAGTAATGGCGACTGGGCACTTTTATTTTTATTTTTCCGTTCGCCATTACTCTTCATATTTTCACCCTTTCATACTTCATCCAAAAAAGTTAGAAATAGTAGATATTTCTCTTTGAAATAAATATTGATTTTTCACAGAAAAGAAACTTATGCGATGAAACTTTAAGTTGTTTTATAATCATACGCCGCAGTCCCTTATAATGTATTAGATGTATATTGTGGCGAAGAAATAATTAATATTTTAATTTAATTATTGAATGGAAATATTCAACAGATTATATATATCTTTGCCACATAAAGATATATGTGGAAGAATCGAAAGTCTATACCAATCCTCCACAGACGCACTAAGATAGAGCGTACTGCCAACAAATATAAAGGTCCAGTCCACTCTGACCATTGTTCTAACATCCACACTTTGTTAAAAAAAAAACTTGAAAGAATATCTATTTACACAGGAAGGGAGAAGCAGATGTCTAGATAAAATATGGTCAGCTGGACAAATAAGATCTATTTCTATTAAACCAACGTCTTCTTACAAAAGCTGTTTCTGCCTCTTACACTAATGGATTCTATCATATTTCCATTGGCATCCATCTTGTTAGAATTGGCTCCATATTTACATATAATCTTGCTAGTCCGTTTGGTGGGATAATATGACGTCAGTAGCTATGTGAAAAAAAAAAACAGTACAAAAGTGAAATTGTACTGGGTTCAGGTAGATAAATTACGACAAAGGCATCTCTTGATTGTGTAACTGAAAGTGCTTTTTTTTTCTTTGTAGTTATGTTGATTATCATTAGAATCGAATTTTTATTATATATACATATTGGCGAAACCTCTGAAAAGGTTCATCATTGATGAGCTAAGCCCTCCCAATATTTTTCCCCATTATAATAAAGACAGTAGGAAGTTTGGTTTATATGAAAACTGAAAAAAATCGTATTAAGATGACTTCATTTCGTATAACAAAACTCGTATTAGCATGCTTATTTACATATTTACAGATAGATAAAAAGACAATATATATATAAGATTCATTGTATTGTTGCAACAAAGTTTTCCCTCAATTACAATTCCTTTATTCGCTTACAAAAATGGCGTCTGAATGTTTCTGTGAAATTAAAAAAAAAAAAATAATAATAATAAAGCAGACGAAAAGTTAAAAAAAAAAAAGGCAGACGATTATTTAAATGATTCATAATGTTAATTTCGAAGCAGCCGAAACTTTTCTAAGGTTAATTCAGTAATTTCTGATAATGTGTGTGTGACACGGTCGTTTGGTTCACCAAAATGGTCCCCCCCCCCCCCTATTCCATAGGAAACAAACCCCACCAAAAAATACCCTCAAGGGAGGGAAATATCTATTTATCTTTACTTAAATTGGCTCCATTATGTTTATTTGTTTTATTTTACAAGTCTTTCACTCTCTAACATATATATATAGATTTCCTTAAAGAAAACATTAAATTTTATAGATCTTAATTATTTGTGTTTTGGATTACAGTCAAAAATATCTTTAGTGAAACGGATTTATATAAAATAAAAATAAATAAAAAAAGTAAATTTATTCGAACATTTCGGTAACCCACAGCCGCCTATTTTCAATATGAAGGGAAAAAAAAAGGATTTATTTATAAAATCTGTAAATTTTTTTTCTTATAAATCATAAATAATATCATTTGTGAAATATGAAGGAAAAGTTTGGATAAATATTGTAACAAAGTATTTATTAATTTTATTATTTTTATTAACAGAGTGGTCATTTTTATGTTTATATTTTGCTACTCTGTAAATTTCCCTCGTGGCTTATCTTTTGTTTACCATTCTTAGTTTGTCCTTGCCTGAAATAAATTGTTGCCTCCTCCTGAAGTTTTTGTATTTCCCTAATTTTCCACGTGGCAATATACAAAATATTGATTTAATTTATTAATTTTTGTCATTTATTTGATCATAAAGCTAAGTGAGCATTGGATTTTTTTGCATAGTTAAATAATCAATTGGTCATAAAATTTGCATAATTTTGACAATGAACTTTTTTTTTTACTGCCCTTATTGCAATGATAAAATAATGGGAAGGCCTGGCTCATCAGTGGTGAACCCTCGTCAGTTTAATCTACCATACCACTATAATATTGTATTGGGATGTTTTGCTTTTATATCGATGTACTCACCCTAAACTCTTGGAAAATATATGTTAAACGAATAATGGGAAAATAAGCTTTGTGAACAGCAGAAAAATACATAATTTATATAAATATATCAATTTAACTTAACAAAATTATACAGATATCGAGAAAAAGTCATTATATTTTTCTATGAATACATTTAACTTTAAAATTCATTCGAAATTGAAAATTCATTACCCTCATTTTTAAAAAAAGAAATTTCATTAAACTAATTTCATGGGAAAAAAGAGCCATTTAAAATTTGAATGGTGTCACATTTAACATTAGTTTTAGAATTGAAATCAATCAAAAATATATGAATAATATTTAAAATGATAAAAAATATATATAAATTGAATTTAAAATTAATCAATTATAAAATTTAATGCTTCAATTAACTTTTCAAAAATGTTTTTTTTTAATTTTATTTTATCATCAAATTTGAATGGTGTCACATTTAATGTTAGTTTTATAAATGAAATTATTCAAAAATATATATGAATAATATTTAAAATGATAAAATATAATATATATAAATTGAATTTAAAATTAACCAATTATAAAATTTAACACTTCAATTAACTTTTAAAAAATGTTTTTTGATTTTTATCATCGATGAATAATGCATTGAGAAGATATTCAGACGATTATTAAGGAGAAAATGGCGTCCTAAATAATTTACGCAGACGACGATGATGGAAAAGTTGGAAAATGGCTGCCGATCTTTAAAACATTTATTATCCTGACAATTTATGATGGCCTTTTTGAATATGGGGAATTTATATTATACCCATTTCGTTTGCTTTTATATTTACAACAAAATGGAGGTCACTATTTTTAAATGGAGTTTTATTCTTTTGAATATTCATAGAAAGAATTTTCTCTTTTAAAAATATTTCTGGCCTCTTTTATTATTTCTCTAAATAGAATAGAAAATTCTAAATATTTAAATTTTAGCCATAAAATGTGTTAATATAAATTCCTTTGTTTGACTGTTTGGTTTTCATCAATAAGTATTTGAATTTCATTTGTATTTTAATAAATTGATGTTGTCAATTTCTGTCTGCCCTATTTTTCAAATAAAGTCAAATAATTTTAAATAAACAAATAAATAATATATTTATTGTTAAAAAGTAGATTTAATTTATGTTTTTAATTATTAATATCGGTTTACATTGCCGAATCTTTCTACGTGAAACTTGTTATAACCCTTTATCGTTAATAAAAAAATATTTAAAATATTTTTGAAATATCTTTTATTCATACTTCATTTCTTCACTCCCCTATTTATATTTAACTTTTTAACGCTGATTTAGATAAATTAATAATTTAATTTATTACAATCTCTCATGACAAAAAATATATACAGTTAAACCTGTCTATAGCGTCCCCTCTAAATAGCGCTTTCCTCTCTATAACGCCCGATTTTAAACATTAAAATGTAAACATTTTACATTAAAAGTGACCTGTCTATAGCACCCCCTCTCTATAGCATCCTATTTTGGTGAGTCCCAAGAGGGGGCGCTATAGACAGGTTTAACTGTATTGCTATTTTAAAAATTGAGTATTTCTTTTTAACGGGTTATATAGCTTCAGATATATATTAAAAGACAATTTTTGAAGCAAGAATTTGTAACTATTATAGAAAGTTGCAACTTTTAAGATTCTTCATTTTCAAGCATAAATTGATCATTTTCCTAATCTATAATTTTATTTCGTCTATACTTTAATTGAAAAATACATCGTGGATATGTCTTCATATGCCCCTTATGTAAATTGGTTTATTACAATATTTGCATATATTGTGCCTTAGCCCGCCACCTGTTATAAGAAATATAAATTATTTTAAACGCATACGACTCTTTTTTAAAATTTTATAAATTCTTATATTTGCATATATACATATGAATGTATGTATGCGCATATTACCATGATAAACTCGTGATTTCACAGAGTGGGTTCTCTCGACTTCAACAAGTTATAATAAATCCCCTTAACAGCAACAACAACAAAGCCATCGTTGATCGTTTTAAATAGTTGATAAACCTAAATTAGTTGATATTTATTCCGACAGATGGCACAAGCCATCAGTATATTTAGGTCACACAATTAGAAGATATTTATATCCTTATTTATCAACCTGATCCCGGTACAATTTCACCTTTGTACTGTTTCACATATGCAATTTAGTCGGTTATGTAGTTAATTCCCAAATTATCTAGAGTCGAAACTATCACAGCGTTTCCTTCCAGACCATAGTCAATATCTCGGTAAAATTTCATTAATATACATTCATGGACAAAACTTAAGGAAGTTGTACCTTTTAACATGTATATCGGGATTGAGACAATAACTCTGAAAGTTATTACAGTGACCTTTATTGAAGACACACGAGATAACCAAGTGTGTATACACTCATGGACAAAACTTAAGGAAGTTGTACCTTTTACCATGTATATCGGGATTGAGACAATAACTCTGAAAGTTATTACAGTGACCTTTATTGAAGACACACGAGATAACCAAGTGTGTATACACTCATGGACAAAACTTAAGGAAGTTGTACCTTTTACCATGTATATCGGGATTGAGACAATAACTCTAAAAGATATTACAGTGACCTTTATTGAAGATACACAAGATAACCATGTGTGAACAACCTCTATCTCCTTTAAAAAACGACTGGCGGCATCAAAGACGTTACACTTCCTAAAGTTTTGTCCATGAGTGTAGGGAACAACACCTATGTCTCTTTTATTGATACAGAAATATATCGAAACCATCTTCCGCAAATTTATATATTTGCATAGTTATATATATATACTATGTATGTATATGAAATCTCTAATAGAAACGTGCAAATTATTCTTTTACCTAACTCGTCTTTAAACGAAATATCTTAGAATTACGTTTTGACGAAAATAAAATTATATATTTTTGTATAAATATTATAATATGACGGAGAGAAATATTTTCCTATGTAAAGAATATAATTTAATATGAGTTTTTCTTCTCTTTTTACAAAATAAAATACATAAAGAGAGAGAATTTATTTAAAAGATGTTATGTGGGAAACATGAAATATAATATCCAGATATAGAGTGGGAAATCTTTGATAAACTGGTGGGAAAAATCAATAAAAAACTTATTATAAACTGGATTTCCAATTTTATCTCCAAACTGCAGTAACACCTCAATAATTGTGATTTCTCCCCTATCAATTTGAATATTTTAGGAAAGCAATATCCTATACTCTACCTTTCTGAAATAAATAATACTTAGACAATTTTGTTCTCCAAATTGGAGTTTCTATTTTATCAAAATCATTTAGCCCACGTTGTACCAGGAACTAACTTCATTTGAGAATCCTGAAGATAGAGGTTACTTGGCCGGTATTCATATTTATATAAAAATATACACTTCGGCCAGTTAGAGTTCTTTATTTTTCTCAACGTTTCGATAAAAATATTTTGTCTTCGTCAGGAGAAGTAAATAAAAATAAAGCATTTGGCAAGGCGTTAAAAAATGTTCTGAGAAGAACATACTACATTTGATACTGTAATGTAAGAAAGTCAATCTTCACAAATCATCAGAATGTAAACAATTCAATATCTTATTTACATAAAATTATAAAGATTATAATATGATATAAATTTTCTATGTAAAAAAATATTGATATTTGTATAATCTTTCTCTCTATTTATGAAATAATACATTTTCGGTGAAACATAATATTTTTATGATATTGTTTTGAGCGAGGGAAAAAAATCGCACATATAAAAATATAGGAATACAATTTTAGTAATAAATGAGACTTAATAAATATCTTTTAAAAAGTATCAATACATTTTTATAGTCTTGTACTGGTTATCCCGGGATAAGTAAGAAGACACGGCCAGGTTATCTCGGGATAAGTAAGAAGACACGGCCACCTCGGGATAAGTAAGAAGACACGGCCACCTCGGGATAAGTAAGAAGACAGGTTACCTCGGGATAAGTAAGAAGACACGGCCACCTCGGGATAAGTAAGAAGATACGGCCACCTCGGGATAAGTAAGAAGATACGGTCAGGGTACCTCGGGATAAGTAAGAAGATACGGTCAGGGTACCTCGGGATAAGTAAGAGGACACGGCCACCTCGGGATAAGTAAGAAGACAGGTTACCTCGGGATAAGTAAGAAGACAGGTTACCTCGGGATAAGTAAGAAGACACGGCCACCTCGGAATAAGTAAGAAGACACGGCCACCTCGGGATAAGTAAGAAGACACGGCCACCTCGGGATAAGTAAGAAGACACGGCCACCTCGGGATAAGTAAGAAGACACGGCCACCTCGGGATAAGTAAGAAGACAGGTTACCTCGGGATAAGTAAGAAGACAGGTTACCTCGGGATAAGTAAGAAGACACGGCCAGGTTACCTCGGGATAAGTAAGAAGACACGGCCACCTCGGGATAAGTAAGAAGACACGGCCAGGTTACCTCGGGATAAGTAAGAAGACAGGTTACCTCGGGATAAGTAAGAAGACACGGCCACCTCGGAATAAGTAAGAAGACACGGCCACCTCGGGATAAGTAAGAAGACACGGCCACCTCGGAATAAGTAAGAAGACACGGCCACCTCGGGATAAGTAAGAAGACACGGCCACCTCGGGATAAGTAAGAAGACACGGCCACCTCGGAATAAGTAAGAAGATACGGTCAGGGTACCTCGGGATAAGTAAGAAGACACGGCCACCTCGGGATAAGTAAGAAGACACGGCCATGTTACCTCGGGATAAGTAAGAAGACACGGCCAGGTTACCTCGGGATAAGTAAGAAGACAGGTTACCTCGGGATAAGTAAGAAGACACGGCCAGGTTACCTCGGGATAAGTAAGAAGACAGGTTACCTCGGGATAAGTAAGAAGACACGGCCACCTCGGGATAAGTAAGAAGACACGGCCACCTCGGAATAAGTAAGAAGACACGGCCACCTCGGGATAAGTAAGAAGACACGGCCACCTCGGGATAAGTAAGAAGACACGGCCACCTCGGGATAAGTAAGAAGACACGGCCACCTCGGAATAAGTAAGAAGACACGCCCACCTCGGGATAAGTAAGAAGATACGGTCAGGGTACCTCGGGATAAGTAAGAAGACACGGCCATGTTACCTCTGGATATGTAAGAAGACACGGTCAGGGTACCTCGGGATAAGTGAGAAGACACGGCCAGGGTACCTCGGGATAAGTAAGAAGACACGGCCAGGTTAGCTCGGGATAAGTAAGAAGACACGGCCAGGTTAGCTCGGGATAAGTAAGAAGACACGGCCAGGTTAGCTCGGGATAAGTAAGAAGACACGGCCAGGTTAGCTCGGGATAAGTAAGAAGACACGGCCAGGTTAGCTCGGGATAAGTAAGAAGACACGGCCAGGTTAGCTCGGGATAAGTAAGAAGACACGGCCAGGTTAGCTCGGGATAAGTAAGAAGACACGGCCAGATTACCTCGGGATAAGTAAGAAGACACGGCCAGGTTACCTCGGGATAGAAAAGTAGTTACCTCGGGATAAGTAACAAGCGGTAACCGTCCAGATAAGAAGGCGCCTTATCACCAACCAGACAAACGGCCTTGAGTCCCCCAGAACGCCGGACTATAATGGACTCCTCCAAATTAATTGGTGCCTAGGGTCCATTCTTTGTAGGACTGCCATCCTTCATCCATTGTGTCCCTCCCTCCTTCAAACGGTCCGCCAGATCTGCCGCAGTCTCTAGTGCATATTGCTGATCCAGATCTGCCGCACTCTCTAGTGCATATTGCTGATCCAGATCTGCCGCAGTCTCTAGTGCATATTGCTGATCCAGAACTGCTTCTCTATTTCTTCATCAAACAAAGGTCTAGTATATGCAAATACAAAAAATGCAGATAAAACTACCGATAAACCAGCTAATCATAATTGAACACCCTTATTTCCATAGCTACACTGATAATAACAATGATAATAATAGAATTTACATCACTCAGAAAGGATTATATAGGGATTTTAAACTATCTTAGACGTGTATGATTCTATCTAAAATAAACCAATTTTCTACTGCCCTCACTTCAATGATAAATTAATGAAAGGGCCTGGCTCATCAGTGGTGAAATTTCGGTGAATGTTCAATTTTAAAAAAAATCATACGCGTCTTAAATAGTTTCAATTTTTTATAACAGATGGCGCACTAATGTATCAAATATCTGAAATGATTATTCAATTTTAATGTTAAAAATTTGCATATCATAAAAGAGGGCCTCAAGATAAGAGCAAAACCTGATAAAATTTAATATTTTGTTTTCCTAAAGGGACTTTATGCAAATAAGGTAAAGTATTTAAATAGTTGTTTTTTAATTATTTTAGAGTTTATTGGATTAATTTAACATTCACCATGTTTATACCTACCTAAATACATTCATGGACAAAACTTAAAGTGGAAAGTCTTTGATGTCGCTGGACGTCTATTTGTTTTGAAGGAGACAGAGGTTGTTCACACTTGGTTATCTGGTGTGTCTTCAATAAAAGTCACTGTAGTATCTTACAGAGTTATTGTCTCAATCCCGATATACATGCTAAAAGATACAACTTGCTTAAGTTTTGTCTATGAGTGTATCTTTCAGAGTTATTGTCTCAATCCCGATATACATGCTAAAAGATACAACTTGCTTAAGTTTTGTCCATGAGTGTATCTTTCAGAGTTATTGTCTCAATCCCGATATACATGCTAAAAGATACAACTTGCTTAAGTTTTGTCTATGAGTGTATCTTTCAGAGTTATTGTCTCAATCCCGATATACATGCTAAAAGATACAACTTGCTTAAGTTTTGTCTATGAGTGTATCTTTCAGAGTTATTGTCTCAATCCCGATATACATGCTAAAAGGTATAATTTCCTTAAGTTTTGTCCATGAGTGTATCTTTCAGAGTTATTGTCTCAATCCCGATATACATGCTAAAAGGTATAATTTCCTTAAGTTTTGTCCATGAGTGTATCTTTCAGAGTTATTGTCTCAATCCCGATATACATGCTAAAAGGTATAATTTCCTTAAGTTTTGTCCATGAGTGTATCTTTCAGAGTTATTGTCTGAATCCCGATATACATGCTAAAAGGTATAATTTCCTTAAGTTTTGTCCATGAGTGTAGTACAGGGTGATCCAAAAGTCCCGCACTATTTTAAAAATTAATAACTCCGCGAATATTTGCGCTAGAGCAATGCGGTAAACACCATTGTGTTCAGGATGCAATGGGATTTCTTATGGCAAATAATGAAAATTTCGAAATTGATTTTAGTTACAATTTTATTCGCCAGATGGCGCACTACCAGAATAAGAGATTCAGCGGCCAAATTGTTTGATAAATTGAAAAATATAACTGATCGACACGTATTTTTCCTTTTTGAATACCAGGAAAGAACCCTAATAATATCAAATAACAAATTAATAAAACACCACTTCGCCAAAAGTATGAAGAATTGGTTAACGATTTTTAAATACAATCAGAGATATGTAAAATAGGTAAATGCAAATTAAAACATGTAGCAAAAAAAATGATATTTTAGATACGGTTTGTTTCCGAAGATAATACATTTCTAATATTTTTAATTCAACTCTCTCTCATACTGTACACAATTTTAAAGAATGTGTCCCCTCAAATAAAAATATTTTTTAAATCGACCTTTTGCGTTGAAAAACGTGTTAGTAAAATCATTTTGTATTATTTTTTTGCACAAAATTTCTAAAGTTATTGGTGTACAGAAAATATTCCTTATGCTATTTCTTCTAATGAGCGAAAAGCGAAAAACTAAACATAAGGGGAAAATTGTGTGTACCAGTGTTATTCGAGAAGTTATAACACTCTGGTTTGCACGACCTAATATGTGAGCAAATGACAAACAAAAAATTACTGTTCACAAAAAGAAAAGTCAAGATGTGAGGACAGCATTTATTATCCTCATATCCCAACACAAAGAGCTGCAAAATATAGGTAGATAATATAATACATGGCAGCTTATATAACACATGAGGTAACTGCCTTCTCTCTTGTATTAGGTCACAATCCTTGCTCAATGTAGCACCCTTCATTCTCAATCACCGCCTGCAGACGATAAATGACAGAATGGACAGCATTAAATAACATATCTGTTGAAATTGATAAAAGGTGCCATCTGATAGAAACCTTCAACATGGCCAATATGGTAGGCCAGCATCGATAAACACACGATTTAATGTACCCCCATAAACAAAAATCGCAAGGCGTCAAGTCTGGTGATCTTGGAGGCCACTGGTATATGGCGACTTATCCCACGAATTTCACCGAACGTATCCTTCAGCAATTGTTTGGCACCGCGGGAGATATGAGGAGGTCCTCCAACTTTCATGAATGTTATTTCGCTTAGTGCTTTTTCCCTGCAATATGGGAATACCCTTTTCTCTCAAAAGTTGAACATAACGTTCACCAGTTACAAAAACGGTTTTAAAAGTTCTTCCGTTGATTTTTCAAAGAAAAATGGACCAATAATAAAAGAAGAAGTAAACCCACACAAAACTGTAACTCTAGGCTGATAAAGTGGCATTTCTGTAAAAATCCTAGGGTTTTCTGTTGCCCAAAAGCGGCTGTTTTGAATGTTAAATTCTCCGTTTAGAGAAAAGTGAGCATCATCTGTCCACAGAACATTCGACAGCCAGTTTTCATCACTATCAATTTGCCGGAAAACCCATGCAGCGAATTCTTGACGCATCTCAAAATCGCCAACTTTCAGCTCGTTATATCTTTGAATTTTGTATGGGTACACACAATAGAGACATTAAGTGAAGCCTCTTCGGATATCACAATCATACACGGCGATTTTAACGCCAAAAGTTCAACTTGGGGATCATCTGTCCAGGATAACAAAGGTCACCGACCTCGACCTAACACCATTAAATAAGGGAGAGAACACCTATCTATTCAAGTCCACAGGCACAGAATCCGCAATAGACATCACAGCGATAAATTTCAACATCGCACCCACAACACAAAGGAAAATCCTGAGAGGTGCAATCAGTGACCACAGACGAATTTTAACAACCCTAAACTTCAAAATTGAGAATGTCCAATAGAATAAAAGAACATGGAACTTTAGGAAAGCTGACTTGAAAAAATTCACAGAAAAGTTTGAAGAACTGTGCAACGAAAATTTGAATTACAGAACGCTTGACAAAAACTTGGAAAACTTCTCTTCGAATATATCAAAAGCTGCAAAAGCATCGATACCTAGAGGTAGACGTAAAGACCTGTGGATACCTCACTGGAAGAACCACAACATCGAGGCAATTATTTCAGAGAGAGACAATATCAATGAACTTCTTTAAAAAATAAAACAGAAGAAAACAGAAAGAAACTCATTGAAATTAGTCACAAAATAGAACAAGAAATTTGGATATGCAAACAAGAAAAATGGCAGATTTCTGCGAAAAAATGGATCCAAGAAAGGACAGCCAACACTGGAATATAATTAGAGTGTTAGAAAACAATCAATACCAACACCAATCCTCCAATACTCTAACCGATATGAATAGAACAGCGAGAAAACGAGAACAAACAGATGGCTAACATAATTGTTGAATATCTTTCAAGCACTTCCATACTCAAATATACGAATGAAGACAGGACTCTAAAAATAATATAAACCAGTTAGTTAAACAAGCAAGAAACTTCCATCAACAAGATATTTTCTAGAAAGACTTCACACTGAATGAGCTAAACTCATCAATAAAAAAATCCAAGAGGTCACCAAGAGATAATCTAATGTTTGGTCAAATGATTAAACACTTTGAAGACAAAGCTAATAAACAACTCCTACGAATACTAAACATTTCATGGTAAACTGGTAAACTACCAAAGAATTGGAAGATATCAATTACTGTGCCAATACTGAAACCAAACAAAGATGCCAAGGAATCCAATAACTATCGGCCAATTGCTCTCACCAGCATACTTTGTAAAATAACAGAACGAATTATCCACTCTAGGCTCATAGTCTGGCTCACTAACAATAATAAAATAAACTTCTACCAAACTGCCTATAGATCCCAGCACTGTACGACTGATCAACTGTTCTACTTCTGTCAATCAATAATAGATTCTTTCCAGGAAAAACCGCCAAAGAAGACCACGGCTATATTCCTTGATATGACCTCAGCTTTTGATCGAGTATGGAGGGAGAAATTACGTGAAAAGCAGCACAACATCGGAGTAAGAGGAAAGACCTTAACCTGGATTGCATACTTCTTAAGGGGAAGAAGGTTAAAGGTTTGGGTCAATGGAGAATTTTTCAAGGAAGGAAGAACATGGGCTGGTGTAACTCAGGGATCTGTGCTCAGTCCTCTACTCTATCTGCTATATATTAACGACATCCATCCTTACCTCACTGAAGACTCAAAGGTTGCCTGTTATGCAGACGATATAGCCATATGGCACACAAGTAGCAGCATAGAAAAATCGTAAAAAATACTGAACACATCAATGAGAGGACTGGAGAAGTGGGCAATGGAACTCCAAATGACCATAAACCCATTAAAACCAAACCTATGCGTCTTCTCCACTGATAGGGAAAAAGGCATAAATATAACCACAAAATAAGCATAAACAAACAAATAATTGATAAAATTAGAAATCCATAATACCTAGGTGTGATACTGCAGTCCTGGATCTTTCCAGTTGGTCTCGAGGACCACGCCATCACCATCTCCTAAGCGGCGAAGTCCGCGATCTACGTTTTCATCGTAGATCGCAAAATGCGTGGTGTTGCTGGAGACCCACTGGCGATTCTCCACCAAACTCTGCAGCGCTGGCAGAGGCGCCATATTCATTGTACATAGTGTATATAATGCATATTATCTTTTTTAAATAGTGCAGACTGTGCACTTTGCATGTATTGACAAGATGGCAATAAAATTATTTTAACTGTCATTGATGAGGAATTGGAATTTTCAAAACACATAATTAGCACCTCAAATATAGCTACCAGAAAACTAAACATTCTGAGATGGCTATGTGGAACAAATTGGGAAGAAAAACCCAGAATTCTCAGAACAACAAAAATCACCTTAATAAGGCCGATAATGGAATATGCAACACCGGTCTGGGCTCCCTCAAGCTCATCACTAAAAGTAAGAATAGACAGTGTTCAAGCAAAAGCGGCCAAAATAATCACTGGTGCTGTTTCATCCACCAACAATAAGAAAATTCAGAGAGAATGTGTTCTAGACCTTCTCGCTCGAAAGCAGAAGATAAAATAAAAACAACTTGGATCGGCACTTCGGAAACGAGGAACCAGAGGACGAGATCTCTCTGAACACTTGTGGTTTGGTGGATCCGCCCTTTTCTGAGAATGAGGTGAAACTGACGGCTTTCAAGTTCGGGAAAAGGAAATCTCCTGGTCCCGAAGGGATCGATAACACGGTCGTGAAAGCCCTGTTAAGAATGCACCCATCACTTCTTGCCAGGTTTTTCAATAGGTGTCTGGACACTGGTACTTTTCCTGAGGCATGGAAGGTTGCTCGAGTAGTGCTTCTCGAAAAGTCTGGTAGAAAGGGTAATTCTCCTAATGATTATCGTCCGCTTTCTTTACTAGTGTGTCTAGGTATGGTCCTGGATAGCCTACTAGCTCAGCGACTGAAGCATTGGCTAGAGAGTAATGAACTCCTTTCCTCTTTCCAACATGGTTTTAGGGAAGTGAAGTCCACAACCACAGCTCTGAACGAGGTGTTAGAGGGGGTTGAGATGGGCTTAAATAAGGGTGCTTGGGTTCTTTTCGTGGCCCTGGACATTGATGGTGTGTTCAACTCCACGAGCTGGAACAAGCTGATGAGAAATTTGATGGACATGGGTTGTCCTGATAATTTGTGCAGCTTGGTTCGTGGCTTCCTAAGGGATAGACGGATTAGCCTCAGTTTTGGTGGGCGGAAGTTGGAAAGAAACTGTGCTAGGGGTTGCCCCCAGGGCTCTTGCTGCGGACCTATTCTGTGGAATATCCTGGTAAACACCGTTTTCCAGGAGGAGCTCCCTTGAGGGAGCCAGGCTGGTTCTCTATGCTGACGACCAGTTCCTCATCATTGAGGCTGCTTCAAGAGCGAAAGCTGAGAAGTGTGTTGAAGCTTCTCTCCAAATCCTCTCGAATTGGGCCCATGACTCTGGCCTTAAGTTCAATGTCTCCAAAACTAAAGCCCTCAGCTTTAAACCTAGGGACATAAGAACTAAAAGGAAAGGGATCAAATGGGAGCACAAGCCGGCTATCCGGATGAAAGGACGGAGGGTAGTCATGGGGGTGGTCATTGATGACAAGATGGGTTGGCAATACCAGGCGGAGGAGATGGTGGCGAGAGGCAGGGAGGCGTTGTGCAGGCCTGTCCTGGTTGGCTCTCAACAGGAGGGGGGGAGAAGGAGGGTACTATTTTTAGCAACCTCTGCCTCTCCTGTGTCGAGCCAATCCTGCTATAACAGGGATCAGAAGGTGGCAAAAACTCTAGAGAGCGTGCAGAGGACAGCGGCACTCAGAATCACAGGGGGATATCGCACTACCAGCAGTGAGGCCTTTTTGGTCCTCGCTGGGCTTATTCCCCTGGGATTGAAACTAGAGGAGGAGACCACACTGGTCAACAAGATTTTTGCACAAGAGAACCTGATTATGTTTCTAGTGTAACTTTTCATGCTGAACTCAAAATTCTAATCAGAAATTTCCCATCACCTATGGTTTTTGCGTGACGGTCTTTTTTTAGTATTGGGATAAATACAGTAAAAAATGCAAACAATGTTACGTAAGCAGTTTTGCATAACACTTATTACATTACACTGGTTTATCAAAAAATATTTTTCTTTGTTCACGAAGAAATAGCATCTTATCTACATGTCCTGAATCCAAATATACCATTAGTTTTTTTCTATTACGCAATATTTCTGAGATACACCTACTTGAAATTTGGAAATATTGTTAATATATAGGCATATATGAACGAAACATATTTATTTATTGAAAAGCAGTGACAGTGGATTTTCTTCTATACTTTGCTTGTGGTAGATCCCTCTTGAGTGTCCAGCAGTAGTCGGCAAGCATAGCGGGACTCCATTTACCTTGGTACCGCTTCTCCATGCTTGATATATCTTGATGAAACCTCTCACCATGCTCATCGCTAACTGCGCCAAGATTGTCTGGAAAGAAATCTAGATGTGAATGCAGGAAATGGATCTTGAGGGACATGTTACCTCCCAGTGCCTTGTAGGAAAGCAACAGATCATTAACTATGTCTCGGTAATTTTCAACCTTGACACTTCCTAAGAAGTTTTTGCAAACGTTTCTAAAGGAATTCCATGCTGCTGCTTCAACTTCATTCAAACTATTTTGAAAATTTCCATCCTGCTGCAATTCTCGAATCTGAGGTCCAACGAAAATGCCTTCTTTAATCTTCGCTTCACCTATACTAGAAAATATTTGTTTTAGGTAAGCAAATCCACTGGCATTTCGATCCATTGCCTTGACAAAGTTCTTCATTAATCCCAGTTTAATATGTAATGGTGGTAAGTAAATATTTTCTGAATCGATCAGGGGTAGATTTGCAATATTTTTATATCCTGGAGTAAATATTTTACGGTTTGGCCAGATTTTTTTAATGTAATGCCTTTCCCTATCTCTGCTATCCCACTCACACAGAAAACAACAAATTTTTGTATATCTAAGCTGTAATCCACGCAAGAGAGCAACGACTTTCAAATCGCTGCATATTTTCCAACCGTATCTTTCATATTCTATCTTTTTCAAAAGCAGTTTCATGTTTTCGTAAGTCTCTTTCATGTTGGATGCATGTGCTATTGGCACTGATGGGAACTTATTTATATTGTGAAGGAGAACAGCTTTCATACTAATTTTTGAAGAATCAGTGAATAAACGCCACTCTTCTGTATCATGGTCATGACCAAGCGCTTCCATTAGACTAACAACATCATTGCAATATACTAAATCATTCTCTTGTGAATAGAAGTCTTGAAATTCATCTTGACGCTTGCGAAAAAAGCATACTTTTGTGCCTTTATGCAGCAGATTCCAGCCTTTTAACCTAGAGCCTAAAAGTTCACTCTGTTTTTTGGATAAATCTAAATCACGTACGAGGTCGTTCAAATCTCCTTGGGTTAATAAATGAGGTTCAGATAAAGCACCTGCTTCAAAATTTGTGTCATCCCACTGTTGCTCTCGTCTATCTGAATATTACATTTTCAGGAGGCTGTGGAACAGGTAAAATATCACTATGAGGAACCGGTCTCATAGCAGAAGGCAAATCTGGATATTCAACTGTATGTCTTGATTTGGATTTAATACCTGTAGTCTTTGTCAAACAAAAATAACAGTCTGAAGAATGGTCTTTAGGTTCCCTCCATATCATTGGAACCGCAAAAGGCATATGACGTTCACCTTTAATCCACCCTGTAAGATGTCGAACACAAATTACACAACAATGGTGAGGAGCCCAAGTCTTATCTTGGTCACCGACTTTAAAGCAAAAATAAAGTTCATAGCACTTTTTGATGAGCGGTGTAAAGTTTCGCCTTTGAACTTTGAAAGTTAATTCCCCACAAATATAACAGAAAATATCAGGAATATTAATGCAACGCCTCGGCATATCGACACAGTCTAGTGCACACGATTTATAAAAGCAAATCGATAGAGAAGAATAAACTAATCACTTCAAATTTACCTGTCACTTCTGCTGCAAATCTATTAAACAAATCGTGTTAGGTTGAATTTAAATATATATATTAAAACTGTTAATGAGCAAATAGCATTACAGAGCTTGTCGTTATTTTTGAGTTGAAAGCAAAACAGATTATAATATTATATAATAATAAATTATATATATATTCAATTAAAATTTCAATAATTTGTTATTTAAATTAATATTTATGATTCTTAAAGAGCAAAATTTAATTAATAACAAATAAAATAAATCTTTTGACTCCACACACCAACTCTTCTTGTCAAAAATAAAGCGCTAGCTTAGTTAATGATGTAACTTAAAAAATGCTTACGTAACATTGGTTGCATTTATTACTGTATTTATCCCAATACTAAAAAAAGACCATCAGGCAAAAACCATGGGTGATGGGAAATTTCTGATTAGATTTTTGAGTTCAGCATGAAAAGTTACACTAGAAACACCATCAGGTTCTCTTGTGCAAAAAAAAAAGTTTTTTTTGTAGACCTGTGCCATCAGACAGAAGATCTGGGAGAACAGGGAAGATGCCCTGGGACTTGAAGCGGGTGCCCTGGAATGGAAGAGGGACCCAAGGAAGCCTCCGCAGTGGTTGCCAAAGTGGAATTGGAGTCCTGGAGGGCCGACAGGGATTGGCACGGAGGTTTTCACTGATGGTAGTAAGTCTGGAACCAATACTGGAGCTGAAGTAGTGAGTTTCACTAATGGAGAGCTGATCTTCCAAGAAAGCTTAACACTCAGAGTGGACGGATTGGTCTTTTCAGCCGAGCTGGTTGCGATCAGGGTAGCCCTCAGAGTGTGTGCCGAGAAGAACTTCAGCCCGGACCGCCTCTATTCAGATTGTATGTCGGCCCTCGTCGCCATCAATCTGGTGAAAGGGCAACTCGCGCATCAAATAATCCAGGAGCTGGAGATGACAATGCGGGCTCCGGAGCTCTATTGGGTTAGGAGACACAGCCTCGTCGAAGGTAATGGGTTCGCAGACAGGCTCACTAAGGCAAGAGATGCTTTAGAGATAGATCATTGAGGACCCCAGTGACCAAGAAAGAAGTTTATAGGAGGATCAGGGGGCACGTCCAGGACTTATGGTTGGACAGATGGAGGAACAGTGTGAAGGGGAGAGAGGTATATTCAATTGGGTAACAACACCCAAGTACCTCTGTAAGGTAATGTCCCACAAATTCATTAGGGTAGTTCGGGACATGGGCCCTTTCCCAGGAGTCTCCACAGATTTAAAATTAAGAGAAACCCTGATTGCGTCTATGAAGAAAGGGATGTGGATGCACGCCACTACGTCTTGGATTGTCCAAGGGTAGTGGGTGTGCAGGAAGAGAGAAGGAGGGCGAGGGGCGCGATCGAGAGTAAGCTGCTGAGAAACCACAGCAAGCTTCTTGAGAAATCCCACACGTGGCAGCTGAGCTTTTCCTCAGCTGTTAGTGAACAGAGTCGACCGGGGGACGCCTCCCCGCGGTCCCTGCTGGACACAGTAGGTAGTGTCCTCTTTTGCTGTGATTAAAGGCCACCGGTATAGAAATCCTTCCAGACACGTTGTCTGGGAGGTGGTGTTTCCAGGTACAATGTCCAAGCACTAGCTTGGATATCGTTACTTGGCTTATGAGTTGAACAGAATAGCAGCGAAGTGCATGCTTCGCATGCCGGCTTGTGGACCGAAAGGTCTGGGTGGCCATCTGCTTCTAGGGTGTACCAACTGTGCTTAGGTGGAATCCTCCAGTTCTTGTTTATTTTTGTTTTGGCTACTGTTTCTATTTCTTTAAAAGTAAGTTTATTTTTCTGTAGCAAGGTTTCTTTGTGCCTTTTTTCGCAGCGCATCAGCAGCTTCATTGCCTTCAATGCTAACATGTAAGGGTATCCATTAAAGGTGAATTTTTGAGGTATTGAGAGTTTTTGGAGATAACCAATTATGTTCCTGCTTACTTTGTCTCTAAGTTCTCCTGTGTGACTCAAGTGTTGTATTGCACTTCTACTATCGTGATGTTTAGTGTTTCTGATGGATTTTAAGGCTTCATAAATGGCTATAAGTTCTGATCTGAAGACTGAGCAAAAATCTGGGTTTCTTCTGTTTATTTTCTCATTGCCATTTGTGGTTTTAATGAGACAGCCACTGTCAGTGTGTCCCAACTCGTCTCTGCTACCATCGGTATAGATAGTTATTACATTTTTAGGAATTTTATAATAATTATTTCTAATGATAATTGTTTTAAGTATTCTGGATTTTGGTATTGTTTGTTGGTGGGCTCATTTAAAGTGGCATTAAAAATAACATTTTGTCAATGATTCGCATGGGGATATTTTTTTCTGCTAAATAATATTTTTCACTTTATATTTTAAAAATCCATTTCTTTTGGCCAGGTGGAGAGGGCCTTCTTTTTTGAGTCTAAAATTGGATTCCCAATTAAGTATGCAATTGGAAGTTTTGTGTTTGTTTTCATAACTCTTGATTTTGTTTATATATTTTGGCAGATTGAAGCTTCTTCTACCCTTTAAGGGCATAATGTCTGCCTCGTAAAGTACAATATTATTATGGCAGGTATTTCGAAGACCTGTAATAATTCTAGCTGCATTTAGTGGTATCCTTTCCAGTGCTTTTAGATTTGTTTCAGATGCTGTACCATAGATTTGATATCCATATTCCAAGATAGGTCTCATTAGAGATGTGTAAGTTAATTTTAGTGTTGTTGCTTCAGCTCCCCACTCTTCCTGAAATATATTTCAAGATTTTTAGTCGGTCTCTTCCTTTTCTAACAACTCCTTCAATATGTTTACTGGAGTTGGTTTCTGGATCCAGGGTGTAGCCGAGATATTTTGGATGTTTATTATATTGCAATTGCTGTTCTTCCTGAATAATATTTGGTCTTATTTTGTATAGTTTCTTATCGGTAGTAAAAAGACAGGTTTCAGATTTTTGGGGGTTAAATTCTAATTTATGTTTATTAGCAAATTTTTCTAGGTGGAGAAGAGTCTTGTTCAAATCTCTTTCAGCTTTTTCCAGTTAGTGTTGCTGCTCCATAGAATAATGTCATCAGCGAAAAGTCCAATATGGGTTTTATGAGAAAAAATTCTTCTATGCCTGCAATAAATTGGGTGAAGAGATTTGGGCTAAGGACTGATCCTTGTGGTAATCCTTGATACAATTTGAAGGTTTTAGATAAAGTGCCATTATATTTGACCCTGATGCATCTATTTTTAAGGGAATCATTTATCCAAGTGATAGCTTTTCCATCAATTTTGAAATGTTTGTATAATTTTGTAATTAACTTGTTTTTCCATACCTTATCAAAAGCTTGTGTAAGGTCTAAAAAGCAGCTATTGTGTGGTTAGTTGGTTTTCTGTTTTGTGCATCTTTTACCTTTAGTGTGAAAAATAAGGGTTGGTCTATTGTCCCATGTCCTTTCCTAAATCCATATTGTTCTTCTGGTCAGAGATTTCTTGTGTCGGGGTGGTAGGTGAGTCGTCTGAGTATAATTTTTCCATTAATTTTCAGCAAATACTTATGAGAGAGATAGGTCGGTAGTTTTTTGGGTCATCAGTAGATTTGTAAAGTTTTTAAATGGGAATTATTGTTGCATTTTTACAGTCTTGAAGCAATTTTCCAGTTTTCCAGGAGTTATTGAAAATATTAAGAAGTCTTTCTTTGCCAATTTTGCCCAAGTTTGATATCATTCGGCCATGGATTCCATCTGGCCCAGGAGTCTTGTTTAGGTCAGTGTTTTCTAATGCATAAGCTAGCTCTTTCATATTTATTTTTTTTCATTGAAAATATTATGAGTGCTGGTGACATTTTTACAGTCATGAATAATCCTTTGGGACTTTGTTTCAACCTTGATTTTACTACTTATTTGATATGAATTACCTAAAAGATTGGCAGCAATTTTGTCATTAGTTGCTGGTGTACCATCTGTATTCTTAATCATATTAATTTTTTCAGTTTGTGACTGGGATCTGTCAATTTGTTTTGCCAAATTCCAAAGTTTTGTATTTGGGTTTCTTGGGTTCAGGTTTTCACAAATTTGTTTCCATTTTCCCTTTTCACATTTACGTATAATCTTTTATTTTTGCATTCACAATGTTCAGTTCAGTTCTACAATTTGTTTGGTTTTGGGTGCTCTTTTTTGTAGTTCATTTCTTTTAGTTATAAGTGTTTGAATATTTTTTGCCTGGTGTGTATAATTTGGAATCCATTTCTTAATATTACCTCTTGGTATTGAAACTGTAGCTGCTTTAATAATGGTGTTTACGAAAGATATCCAATTAGCCTTTTTGAAGTTCCAGAATTTTTTTTAATTGAGCTGGTTTTGGTCTTGGTGCTAATTCCTATCAAATTAGGCAAATGATCACTTCCAATACTTTTTAATATTTGCTATTTGCATTTGTGGAAAATGTCAGGATAGTAAAAACTTATATCAAGGGCTTGTGCAGTATTATAGCTGTAGGAATGATGGGTAGGATACCCATCATTTAAGCACATGATGGCATTGTCGTCAAATATGTTTGAAAGTATTTTGCCTCTTGGGTTTGGCGTGGAACATCCCCATAGTTGATGTTTGGCATTAAGGTCACCTACAATAAGAGTTGTCTGTAAGAAATTGAGCCATTGTTCCATCGTCAATAAGTGTATTGTTTGGAGGGTGATACATATTGTATATGTTTATGGCTTTGTTTTGATTGAGGTAGAATTTGATATCTTGAGCTTCGAGGTCTAATGTGTTTGAAATATTAACGGCTATGTCCTCATAGTACAAATTCTTGATTAAAAATGCTAGGCCACCCCCTTCAACAGCATATACAGATGGATCTTCAGACCTTACCCTGAGTTATGGAGGGGCCGGAATTAACATAAAACTGCAAGATGGAACGCACATCAAAATCAAAGAAGGAGCAGGACAGATTTCGTCAAACTTCACTTGTGAACTGACAGCTATCTGGAAAGCCCTTGATGTATGCCTTAACCAACCACCCCTGCATCAAGCAGAAGGAAATTTAATATACAGTGACTCCATATCCGCTCTAGAAGCAATTCAGAAGGGCAATACTAAAATCACACAGAAAATACACTCGTTACTTGCCCAACTGGAACCATTGGAGAATAACTGCATTCTACAATGGATCCCTGCCCATGCTGGGATCGGGGGTAATGAAATAGCATTTGAATTGGCAAAGGAAGCCAGAAAGTTGAGTCAAATAAAGAACAAATGTCATTATTTGACGCTGATTCTTTGTCAAAATACAAGATAATTAAACAATAAATAGGAAAGGATCAAAATGCGAAATAAACATGAGAGAAAAATGACAAAAACTATAACAAGACTTAGAACAAAATACTATAAAGGAATAACAATACATCCAGATGGCACAATAACCTATAGGGCATGCAACAATTGTCCTGGTGTGGAACTTACACCTACCCACATATTCTCATAGCCAGCAATGGCCGCAGCCTTGCAGAAAATTGACATAGACCCAGAGCAGCAGCTTTACACACCCAAGATAGTGGACATTGCTGCTGCTGTGATGGAGATGCATGGAGACATCTGAGGCTTTTTATTGGACACGACAACAACAACGGCATTCCAGAGTAAAATAAATTATCAGAGATAGATACATATTTTTCAAATGAATAAAATAAATATAATCGATACTGAGATAGAGTTGAATTAAAAATATTATATATTTATTATCTTCGGAAACAAACCATATCTAAAATATCAATTTTTTTTTTTTTGCTACATGTTTAATTTGCATTTACCTATTTTACATATCTCTGATTGTATTTAAAAATTGTTAACCAATTCTTCATACTTTTTGCGAAGTGGTGTTTTATTAATTTGTTATTTGATGTTATTAGGGTTCTTTCCTGGTATTCAAAAAGGAAAAATACGTGTCGATCAGTTATATTTTTCAATTTATCAAACAATTTGGCCGCTGAATCTCTGATTCTGGTAGTGCGCCATCTGGCGAATAAAATTGTAACTAAAATCAATTTTGAATTTTTCATTATTTGCCATAAAAAATCCCATTGCATCCTGAACACAATGGTGTTTACCGCATTGCTCTAGCGCAAATATTCGCGGAGTTATTAATTTTTAAAGTTGTGCGGGACTTTTGGATCACCCTGTATATATCAAAATTGAATAACATTTTCCGGATTTGTGAAAGTTTCCTTTTGTGTATTGTCAGCATAGATTTGATATTAGTAAATTAAATTTTATTGCCATCTATCGTTAAAATTTTACACAAATAAATTTACTGGCAATGCGTTTCTTTTAAATATCATCAAATATTATCTCTATAGACCTTAATGCAATGATATGAGTTATTGAATGAGAGGGCTTGGCTCATCAGTAGTGAACCCTCTCAGCGGTTTCGCCAAATTAATCTCTAGACCGCTCTACTATTGTATTGGACTGGTTTTGTTATATACCCTGCATTTTCTATGGAAGGCAGCTTAGGGGTGTTTAGTGAACTATGGACATAAGCTTATAGCTCTGTAGAGGTACATACATATAATTTCAAGGTATTTTTATAGATTTGATATATTTTGAAAAAAAAAAAGAATGCAAAAATGTTTTTTTTTTTTTTTAATCTAAACCAAAAACTTTCAATATTTCAAAAACATCAGGACAATTTGTATAACGACATTTGAAAATTATCCCGTATGTGTTTTCTTTTGAACGAAAAATCGAAATTTATTTTAAGGGGAAATAACGATTATTTCTAACCTTAGAAATGAAGTATGAAAGAATGAATTGTGAAGAGTAATGATAAACGGAAAAATAAAAGTGTCCAGGGATGGGAATCGAACTCATAGTGTTCCGCTTACCGGGCAAACAATTTAAGAGAATTTGGTTTTACAAATTTTGATTATTACTGTCTAAAATATTCGAAAATATCTAAGCGCTTTCTTAAATAATGACGATAAAGATGCTAATATGCAAATATAATGATGATATTGAAAAGTTCAAAACAAAAATGATCTCGATAATATGGTATTATTTTTCGAAAGTTTTCGTTAAGATTTGTTTCATATCGAAATAAAAGGAGTTGGTTTGACCATAAAGGTGTTCACGGGATAGAATTACCCGGTATTTTATTGCATAGGTGGAGGTTATGACGTCATGGCCTTGAAGTTTGACGTCATTAGCTGACCCTGAAGTATTAGAATAGCTAGTTGGACCAGGAAATAGAAATTTCATATCCTGTCACGTGATTTTTCTTATTCAATTTCTTGTTATCTGGATTGTTTTTTATTCTAGAAAATGGCGTGGCATATTTGTGTTTGTCTTGTTTCTCATAACTATTGCTTTTTTATTACAATTCGTCTTCCCATAAATTTTCGTCTGTTTTTTTTTTTTAATAATTCGTCTGCCATAATATAACTATCGTCTGTTTCTTATAATTCGTCTGCCTCATATAACTATCGTCTGTTTCTTTCAATTCGTCTGCCTCATAGAACTATCGTCTGTTTCTAAAAATTCTTCTGCCTCATATAACTTTAGTTTTGTTTCTTATAATTCTTCTGCCTCATATAACTTTAGTTTTGTTTCTTATAATTCGTCTGCCTCATATAACTTTAGTTTTGTTTCGTATTCGTCTGCCTCATATAACTTTAGTTTTGTTTCTTGCAATTCGTCTGTCTCATATAACTTTAGTTTTGTTTCGTATTCGTCTGCCTCATATAACTTTAGTTTTGTTTCTTATAATTCGTCTGCCTCATATAACTTTAGTTTTGTTTCGTATTCGTCTGCCTCATATAACTTTAGTTTTGTTTCTTACAATTCGTCTGCCTCATATAACTTTAGTTTTGTTTCGTATTCGTCTGCCTCATATAACTTTAGTTTTGTTTCTTACAATTCGTCTGCCGGGATCAAATCCCACATTGGACACTTTTTTTTCTCTAATTAAATAAAAACTTCTCCAATGGCTCCCAATTCTTGCAAATGTCCAACTCCACCAAATATGGCAAGTAACCAAACGGGGCTCTGGAACACTTGTAAGTTCAAAAGTGAATTGAGCTTTGCACATGTGTAGATATGTAGTACACTTACAGTAAAAGCAGTCCGCTAACTACTAACCACCATGATTATCATGGCCTTTACCACGTGTACTAAGGATAATAAAAAAATGTTTTCCTCGTAGGTAATGATCCAAAGTCTCCGCGTTTGTGGCTTCTGTCTAAATTGTTCTGTCAGCCTAGTGGTGTGTCACAGCGGCCTCAAATATGAATACTCACCCTGTCTCGAAATACAATATATACTCACAATCAAGAAAAAAAGTATAAATATATGTGACAATATAATAAGGTGGGCAAAGATAAATAATCACACCACAAGTTGGAAGAGGAACCCAGGCAACCAGAGAGAGAGAGAGAGGGGGGGGAGAGACGGGCCCGGCCGTTCGTGTCGCACACAATCCCCTACTGTCTTAATAGTCCCGTGGTTCCAAGTAACGGGCCCCAGTAGTCGCCCCTTGGAATATCGCTGATGTCTAAAGTGACCGGACTTTACCCTCCCGTCTCTCTCTGGGTTGACTGTAGGTTTGCTTTATTATTCCTGGAAAAGTATATATTATGACATATATATGTATTATTTAAATTCATATTAAACAACACAATATATATATATATATTGTAAGTTAATTCAAAAGATAAATGCTCAAATCAATATATAGCAATATGCAAATTTGAACGCTATTTGCATATACAAAAGAATTAAAACCACCAAGCAGCAAAGTTTCTTTTACAATTAATAAAATACTTCTACCTACATACTGCGATGAAAAATAGCGGGAGGGCTTGACTCATCAGTGGTGAACCCTCCCAGCGGTTTCGCCAATTTGATCTACCAGACTTCTTTTTTTTTTTTTTTTTAGAGATTTAATACTGTACTGGACTGTATTTGTGCTTAGTGGTTCTATTTCTTGTGTATGCACTCATGGACAAAACTTAAGGAAGTTGTACCTTTTAGCATGTATATCGGGATTCTGACAATAACTCTGAAAGACATTACAGTGACCTTTATTGAAGACACACGAGATAAGCAAATGTGTATACACTCATGGACAAAACTTAAGGAAGTTGTACCTTTTAACATGTATATCGGGATTGAGACAATAACTCTGAAATATATTACAGTAACCTTTATTGAAGACACTCGAGATAAACAAGTGTGTATGCACTCATGAACAAAACTTAAGGAAGTTGTACCTTTAAGCATGTATATCGGGATTCTGACAATAACTCTGAAAGATATTACAGTGACCTTTATTGAAGACACACGAGATAACCAAGTTTGTATGTTCTCATGGACAAAACATAAGGAAGTTGTACCATTTTACCATGTATATCGGGATTCAGACAATAACTCTGAAAGATATTACAGTGACCTTTATTGAAGATACACGAGATAACCAAGTGTGTATACACTCATGGACAAAACTTAAGGAAGTTGTACCTTTTAGCATGTATATCGGGATTCAGACAATAACTCTGAAAGATATTACAGGGACCTTTATTGAAGACACATGAGATAACCAAGTGTGTATACACTCATGGACGAAAATTAAGGAAGTTGTATCTTTTAACATGTATATAGGAATTCAGCCAATAGCTCTGAAATATATCACAGTGACCTTTATAAAAGACACACGAGATAACCAAGTGTGAACAAAATTGCATTTGGCCTTTTCAATAAAAAAATAAAGAGTTTTGTCCATGAGTTTAGATAGCTCGTTATTGCCATTTAATTTATTTCCACACATATATATATCATTTGTGCTTATATTTAAGAGAAAGACATATGTTTACGTATAATTATAATACACACACTCTCTCTCATGGAGACAAAACTTAAGCAAGTGTAAAGTCTTTAATATCGCCGGTCGTCTGTTTTTATTTATTTATTTTTTTGTAAGGAGACGAGGTTGTTGACACTTTCTTATCTCGGTTTTCTTCAATAAAGGTCATTGTAATATCCTTTAGAGTTATTATCTTAATCCCGATATACATGCTGAAAGGTACAACTTCCTTAAGTTTTGTCCATGAGTGTATACACACTTGGTTATCTCGTGTGTCTTCAATAAAGGTCACTGTAATATATTTCAGAGTTATTGTCTG
Source organism: Cordylochernes scorpioides (assembly GCA_030710605.1). Taxonomy (NCBI): domain Eukaryota; kingdom Metazoa; phylum Arthropoda; class Arachnida; order Pseudoscorpiones; family Chernetidae; genus Cordylochernes; species Cordylochernes scorpioides. Next base: position 2,047,531 of record CP092876.1, on the reverse strand, counting down.
AATCCCAATATACATGCTAAAAGGTACAACTTCCTTATGTTTTATCCATGAGTGTATACACACTTGCTTATCTCGTGTGTCTTCAATAAAGGTCACTGTAATATCTTTCAGAGTTATTGTCTGAATCCCGATATACATGCTAAAAGGTACAACTTCCTTAAGTTTTGTCCATGAGTGTATACACACTTGGTTATCTCGTGTATCTTCAATAAAGGTCACTGTAATATCTTTCAGAGTTATTGTCTGAATCCAGATATACATGGTAAAAGGTACAACTTCCTTAAGTTTTGTCCATGAGTGTATAACACGTGTAAATAGATGTTGAATATTTCAACAAAGAGCCAGTAGAAAGAACCTGGGTAATGAGAAGTTTTAAAGTTGTATTAGTTGTTGAGGGAATTGTTTTTCTCACAACATGTTGTTGTTTGACGAGGTTTTAAATGAAAAGGGATTGTTTAAAGTTGTTTGGAGGGAGAAAGATAAATGTCTTTGGGCAACAGTCCAACCTTCTCCAAATTTGTGGGAATATTTCTTGGAAATTTGTAAGAAAGAATATATGTTTATACTTGATGGATGTCTTTTGGCTATATCATCACCCCATTTATACAGTACAATAACCATTGCTCTTTCTTTTTTGCACATGCGGAAGAAAAAAATTACTAATATATTGATATGAACCTCAATTTTTTATAAAATAATCTTCGATATTTCAAATTAACACTAACGGAGACAAAGCTTAAGCAAGTGGAAAGTCTTTAATGTCGTCGGTCGTCTGTTTTTTTTTTTTTTGTGTGAGGAGATAGAGGTTGTTTACATTTGGTTATCTCGTGTATCTTCAATGTTCTCACTATGTATCAAATATCTTTCAGAGTTATTGTCTGAATCCCAATATACATGGTAAAATGTACAACTTCTTTATGTTTTGTTCATGAGTGTATCTTTCAGAGTTATTGTCTGAATCCCGATATACATGTTAAAATGTACAACTTCCTCAAGTTTTGTTCATGAGTGTATCTTTCAGAGTTATTGTCTGAATCCCGATATACATGTTAAAATGTACAACTTCCTCAAGTTTTGTTCATGAGTGCATCTTTCAGAGATATTGTCTGAATCCCGATATACATGGTAAAATGTACAACTTCTTTATGTTTTGTTCATGAGTGTATCTTTTTCAGATTTATTGTCATAATCCCCGATATAAATGTTAAAAGGTACAACTTCCTTAATTTAGTCCATGTGTGTATATTTAAAATTAATATTAACAGATGATATACTATAGCATTGTACCTTTTGTAACATTGTTATTGTTTTGATTTTTTTTTTGGTGAGAGAAGAGTGTAAACAACAAACATTAAATATATTTGAAGGAAGTTGTCATTACCTTATGTATATTTAACTATGGTTGAAACACACTGTCAGGTCACGGGGGAAGAGAAACCTAAGTCCGACAAACCTACCAAAACCGCAACCTATTTATTTAGGTAACCCGGATTCCTGGAGCCTACTAAAGTCGCCAACTATCCGGGACCGCAACCTAGTGTAACAAGATAAACCTAAAAATATATTATAATATAAAAATTACAATTACAATTATTTTATCTCCAAAGCGCTATATCCCGCAAGGGATACTTGCGCCAAACAAGGAGAAAAGTTTATTTACATGAGTTATTTACATTATTCAACGATAAAAATGAATGTTTGTATGTTTGTTTGTTTGTATGTCCGGTATACAAATTCGCAGTACTTCACTAATTCAAACCAAAATTTCCATACATAGGTAAAAAAAATACGGGGAAGACGATAGGCTATTTTAAAAAAATATATAAATCAATTATTAAAACTATATATTCAAATTATTCTACTTAGCTCACGAACAGCGCCCTCTATCAAAGATTTGATTAAATTATGCTGATGCAAACAAATAGATAATGCTAATAACAAACAATTATAAAAAAAAAATCTTATCTAAATATATATCACTCGGGTAGATATGCACACGGGTCAATCCCGGGGCGAAGCCCGGGTCACCCGTCTAGTCTATATATATAAAAATGAATGTTTGTATGTTTGTTTGTCTTTGTCTGTATGACTCCTATACAAATTCGCAGTAGTTCACTAATTCAAACCAAAATTTCCATACATAGGTAAAAAATAACGGGGATGACGATAGGCTATTTTAAAATATATATAAATCATTTATTAAAACTATATATTCAAATTATTCAACTTAGCTCACGAGCAGCGCCCTCTAGAACACTCAGGCGGGCGACGGCGGCGCGCGACGATTGGCTGCCGGCGCAGCACGTGACTTCCCTATTCCCTGCCCCCTCCCCCCCCCCCGCCGAGTAAATGAGATCTCCCGGCTGACGGCCGGTTGAGCTCACGAGCAGCGCCCTCTAGAACGCGTTACGATTTTGACGGCGCGGGGCGCTCCCGGTTGGACAGTTGCGCGGGGGCAGAGTGATCTCGCGGGTGCCCTCAGGGAACTACGTCCATCTTCCATATGTAATATACATTTAATCGTGTAAACCCGGGCGTTGCCCGGGTCATTCGTCTACAAATTCGCAGTAGTTCACTAATTCAAACCAAAATTTCCATACATAGGTAAAAGAATACTGGGAAGACGATAGGCTATTTTAAAAATTTTGCTGTATCATGTTTGATTATCAGATACAAAATTATATCGGGAAAAACTCCAAAAAACAGAGACCACGGGCGAAACAGGGTACATTTAATAGGGTAAAACCCGGGCGTTGCCCGGGTCATTCGGCTAGTATAATATAAAATCGAACTATTACGTCACTCAAATGTCACCATTACAGAATAAGGAAATATCAAGTGACAATTCCATATAATATATACATAGTTATTCAAAAAGTCGATTATCAATAGAATTCATATGAATACAACCTTGTGAAGTACATTTTGTTTTAAAAATGTTCAAATGATATAGCATGAAATGAAAATAGAAACAGTTTCTATAATATGCAAAAAAGTAATTTAAAAAGGATACTCCGTGATTTGAACTCTGGATCGTTTATTTTTCAAGTAGTCCAATATATAGAACTACTGTGAACTATATCCTGGCTTTACTCCCTAACCTAACACTGATTGGACAACGTATTGCTCTCTATAACATCATTACACATCTCTGCCTGCAGGATTGGAAATCTAATGCTGCACATGACTGGTACAGAGCAGGAGGAACAAGCACCGGTTCTGTCCTCCCAAGAGAACAACAGTCTTTGATTTCCAGACTTAAGTCTGGTCATCCACGGACAATGATTTTCTAAAATGGTGCAAGGTTTTCCCACTATGTACAAGCTTGCTACCTTAATATGATTGAGTGGAGATAAGAAAGAAGAAGAAGATTACACATCTCGCATTCTTCTGTCCCACTTCTGTTTTTTCATAGGCTCCGTTGATATTTGCTTCGGGTTTTAACTCGTTCAGCCTTCTAAACAAGTAGTGTTTTTCAGTGCCGATATCAGGGTTTCATTTCGTAATAAAACAATAACGGTACCTGGCAGTTCTTGGTTTGTTTTGTTGGTGAGATGATGTAGAGGGAGAGCACTGGAGAATGGTGAAGACTGTCTGGAATTTGCATACCTCCAAACGAATTTGCATATCTCCATACGAATTTGCATATCTTCATACGAATTTGCAAAAACCCTACGAATTTGCATATCTCCATACGAATTTGAATATCTCCATACGAATTTGAACATCTCCAAACGAATTTGCACATCTCCATACAAATTTGCATACCTCGATACGAATTTGCATATCTCAAACGAATTTGAATATCTCCATACGAATTTTAATATCTCCATACGAGAACTAGATAACTGTTGGATGAGATTCCACAACAGAGAGGTCACCACCGCTATATATAACTCTACATAAACAAACAACAAACCCCTTCTGAACACCGTCAAATTTCTCTTTCTACTTTTCACCCCAAATATCTCCCATCCTCCTGTAAATTTCCTCAGACCACAGTTATGAATGAGAAAGCTGAAACAAAGCGTTTCTTATATTCAATATACACTCATGGACAAAACTTAAATAAGTTGTACCATTTAACATGTATATCAGGATTCAAACATGAAAGATATTACAGTGACCTTTATTGAAGGCACACGAGAGAACCAAGTGTGAACAAAATTACCTCTCATTAAATGATATTAACAAACAATTCAGGGTTAAGTTTCTTGCACCATTTTTATTAACTTAGCTGGAAGTTATATTTCTAGGTGATTCTGTTGAAGGACATGTTAGCCGAAAGCTAGAGAAATAAAAATGGTACAAGAAATTCAACCCTGGATTACTTGTTGATGTTATTGAATTATAAATCAAAGGATGAACGCGTTTATAATAATTGCCTCTGTCTCCTTAAAAAAAAAAAAAAGACGACCAACGACATCAAATACTTTCCACTTATGTTTTTTTTTCCATGAGTGTATATGCATTTAAACTTTTATAGACAAGAGTTCCATCTATTCTTCCTTCCTGTGGTAAATCTGTATAAGACCTGTAGTCTTAAAAAAGCTATGTGTGTGTATTTAAACACTTTTTAAAATATAATTTTAACTCTTGTTTTGCAATTGCTGGACATTTTTCCTGATGTATATGTGTGTGTACTGGAGAATAGTTTCTTTTCATCTATCTAACTTGCATACCAAATCTGTACATATTTGAAATATCTTTCTTTCTTTTCTTTCAAAATTTTTGTTTTATCTTTAAAGTGCAAGTGTCCCTAGGGGGACATAACGCTCAAACCGATATATAGAAAAAATAAAGAAGGAAAATATTTCTCTAATAAGATTAATACTCTAATGAAAAAGAACGACAGTGAGTAACCGAAATATCAAGGAACAAAAAAAGGTTGAAAGTCAACAAGTTAAACTAATCATTCTCTTCACATATCAGGGAACCGTCCAACTATTCCATAGACTAGGTAGAAGATGCTATTAAAAACCAATTTTTACATTATAATGATTTTTATACCTTTTTTTATAAAAATAACATCTCAATTTTTAATTAAGTTTTTTTACCCCCTCTATAGAATTTTTTATATTTTTCCATAGTTTTTTTTATTAAAAAATTTCAGTCGCAATTTTCATTAGAAGTTTTAATTGTTTCGTAAAAGTTTTTTTTTAAAGTTCAGAATCTCTCGAATCAATTATTTTTAATAAATTAAAGTGATGTGATTTTTTTGTATAGTTTTTTTTCTCTCTCAATATTTTATATGATTTTTGTTTAATGTCATTGTTAGAGCAAAAGGTGATGTTTTATTGGTGCTTATACTTATTGTAAGGTAGTGTCGGGATAGGATAATCATGGTAAGTAGCTTGTACTGTAAGTACATGTCTATATCTGTAGTACCAGACCATGGTAGGTTACTGGTAGGTACTGTGAGAAACCCACATGTCTACACATGTACGTTTTAAAACTCTTTATTCAGACATTATTATTAACTACATAGCATTATTTACAGAGTAATATTTACATATAAAAATATACATTTACATATACCTTTTTTTTGTCCTTGACATTTCGGTTACTCGCTGTCGTTCTTTTTCAATAGAGTGTTAATTTTATTAGTAAAATATTGTCATTTGTCCATCTATTCTCCAGTACACACATATATAGATATTGTTCTGAAAATAGAGCAATCCATACTTAAATCATTAGATAGTAAAAAGGCATATATTGGATATTTATTTTATTAGATTTTTTATTTATATGGATTAATATATTTTATTCAATCGAATATATGCCTTTTTAGGCAAATAAATATATACATATATATAGTAAAATCAGCCTACAACTATAGTACCACATCATGTTAGATAGAAGGTTGTAACAGCTTGTATCATAAGTACATCATTTTCTACACATGTAAATAAGTTTACATACTAAAACTACGTACAAATTAAGATACGTTTATATTCTATGTAAATATAAACATCTCTATCATTTACACTCATATGGACAAAACTTAAGGAAGTTGTATCTTTTACCATGTATATCGGGATTCAGATAATAACTCTGAAAGATATTACAGTGACCTTTATTGAAGACATACGAGAAAAGCAAGTGTGAACAAAATTGCCTCTATCTCCTAAAAAAAAAATACTTTCCACTTCCTTAAGTTTTGTCTCTGAGTGTGTTAGCACTACTGACCTGTTTACTATAAGTCACCTACCTCCATAACAAATTGACATATAAATTTGCATAGTCATCTATTATGACACGCAATACCATTATACAATGCCAACATATTTATTGAATTTAATTATATCAATCTGGTCACAGTGTCTCTTATCATCATAATCTTCTTCTTCTTCTTTGTCTGTTTTTATATAAACATTTAATTTTCCCATTTAAATTAGCTTATAGTATAAAATTATATTACTATTGTTCTCTCCATGTTTAATGTTATATGTTTACATTCTCTACAATTAATAGTTAAAATTTTTAAACATAATTTCTAAATTAAACAATGGACCATTATTTAGAAAATAGAGCAATTCATTTTGTAAATACATTCTAAACTTTCTACAAAATCTGGATCTCTAATGTTTTCATGCGTTGAATAATGTAAATAACTTATGTAAATAAACTTTTCTCCTTGTTTGGCGCAAGTATCCCTTGCGGGATAATAGCGCTTTGGAAATAAAATAATTAAAATAATTGTAATAATTTTAATATTTAAATCATTATCTAATAAAAAGGCATATATTGGCAAATGAATCTTTTATTCAATCCAATATATAGCTTTTTATTAGCTAATGATCCATTATATAACACCCCATCTATATTCTAGGAATAGAACTATTTAAAACACGAATTTTTCTTTTAAATTAAACGCACCTTTTACCGTTTTTAAATGCATTAAAATAATGGTTCCATATTATAGTTTCAGTTTTTGAATATATATATATATGTCGTATCTGTCGTGGTCGAATGGAAGGGAGCAACCGTTATGCATGTAAGCTTAGAAAAAGAACTTGTTCCACACTCCTGCGCGCGCTGGCATCCAGATTTATTTTGTACAGATTTATACATGGATGAATTTGTATTTACAATTTAACATAATAATTATGGTGAAAATAAATTATACATTTTGAGTATTATACAAATTATGACATATATATATTTATTATATATTTATAATTATATTTAATTCTGCTGTCCTAAAAGCTTATGTCCATAGTTCTTCTAAAATACCCATTCCAAGAGTCTTACAACAGTCACCTATAAAAGGAAGTTCCAAAAATGCAATATAACAGCGGTATGGTAGATTAAACTGGCGAAACCGCTGGGAGGGTTCACCACTGATGAGCCAGGCCCTCCCTTTAATTTTTCCATCGCAGTAAGGACAGTAGAAATTGTTTTATTTTAAAAAGAATATCACGCCTCTAAAATAGTTTTATAATATATTTATTCACCTAAAAAATTATTTTTTTTGTGATAAAAACAATAAAAAATAATTAAAAAAAAGGTCAGGTGTTGGTATTAAATTAAAAATGTACGCAAGTTTGGCCTTAAATACTCTTTTTTTTTTATTTCTCAAGAAACCTCTGGGACCAAAATATTTTTGGTCGTAGACGTAACAGCCTGTACCACGCTGACGAGGGCCAACAGCCCGAAACGCGTTTGTAGTTGGCTTTTTTTGATTTATCAAGAAAATGGGTTGGCCAAATATAAAAGAACAGGCTAAATCAACCTTTAGTTGATTTCTGTTCCACTAGATGGCGTTCTACCATCTAAAAAGTTCATAGTTCTTCAAATTAAAGACAATTCGGCCAGTAAATCTAGCGCCATCTAGTGAAACAGAAATCAACTAAATGTTGATTTAGCTTGTTCTTTTATATCAAGAAAAGTCAACCAAGAACGCGTTGGTGCAGGCTGTACTTCTACGACCAAAAATATTTTGGTTTCAGAGGCTTCTTGAGAAATAAAAAAAAAAGGTTATTTAAGGCCAAACTTGCGTATATTTTGATATTAAAAAAAGATTCACTGGCCGAAGTATCTTTAATTCTAAGAACTATGAATACCGGCCAGGCAGCCTCTATCTTTACGATAAAAAGTTCATGTGACCATGGTCAAGATATATATATTTTAAATATTAATTTTGGTGTAACTGCTTTTCTATCTGTAATGATTCCATATGCAGATTTTATTCTTGGAGAAAAAAGTGCAGCATATATGTAAATATGTATTAATTTTCTGATAGAAAATTAATTATGTAAAAATGATTGGATATATATAGAGTGTAAGAGGAGAGTGAAAGGATCCCATTTTATAGAAATAAATATTTTATACCGTATAGTGTTCGTCAACTGCTATTTTGTTAGGTAGAGAACACGACACTATCTAAGCCTAGAAAGTAAATTGGGTCGCCATGCTGTTTTTTTTTTTAATTATCAGAGAAATACAAATTTTCGTATTTCACACACAAGCATTAAATATACATTTTAAAAAACAATAAATCAATTAGCGCAAAAGCTTTTTAAATCTTTTATATAAATACACAGAATAGATGTTTAATTCCATTTGTTTTTTCAAATATTTTCCTTTTAATCGTTTAGGAAAAGACAAAAGATTTTAAATAGCCTTTTCTATCTAAAATATATTTCTATATAATAAAAATAAAAATACATTAGATTAAAGGCTTTTATTTCGCTTATGTATTATTTACTCTTAATAAGCCATTTTAAATCGATATATTTTATTTTAAAATAAAAAAAATCCATTAACCAATTATATAGAAACTTCTATGAAAAAATAAAAGAGAATTAAAAAAAAAAACATACTTCATACAAATTTAATAAATATTTAAAATAATTAGATTAAAAGGTTTTATATATATATAATAATTTATTAATTCCTTTCATTTTTCATTTCGATTTCTAATTGGGGAAAATTTTCTTTCTCAGGTAAATTTTCGGTTGGATTCAGTTTGCAGAAATATTTCACTAATTGGAAATTTTCAAATAAAGGATGTTTTTTTTTTTAGTTTTTTTTAGTTCCAATTCAGCGATACAAAAGGGACTGATAATTATTAATTAGCGGTAGTTCTCTATCGATGTATAGTTAAAATAAAAAAAAAAAACGTTGGGTTTAGAAATAGTTAAAGGAAATCAATTATATAAAGTAATAAATTAGCTTGTCAATTATACCATAGATATTCAATAATGAAGATTAGAAATTACATTGTAGAGAGTTATTTCATTTTGTTGCAAAGGTGAAAGCACACACATACACATATATAGCTTTATTAAGACCCACCAGTCTTATACAGATTTACCATATGAAGGAAGCATAGATGGAGCTTCTATACTCCAGGCAGCGTAGAACCCAACAACAGCCTCCAGATCTGACACATATAGAATATCTCACACACACATACAGATTCATTAAGACCACCGGTCTTATACAGATTTACCATATGAAGGAAGCATAGATGGAGCTTCTATACTCCAGGCAACACAGAACCCAACAACAGCCTCCAGATCTGACACATGTAGAATATCTCACACACACATACAGATTCATTAAGACCACCGGTCTTATACAGATTTACCATATGAAAGAAGCATAGATGGAGCTTCTATACTCCAGGCAACACAGAACCCAACAACAGCCTCCAGATCTGACACATGTAGAATATCTCACACACACATACAGCTTTATTAAGATCACCGGTCTTATACAGATTTACCATATGAAGGAAGCATAGATGAAGCTCCTATACTCCAGGCAGCACAGAACCCAACAGCCTTCAGGTCCGACACATGTCCGGTGTCACAGAATTCACCGTACATAGGTTAGCGGTATCATTTAAAAGGCGAGTGTGGAATCAGCCGCGTTTTAGTCTTCACTTTCCCCAAGGATGAAAGCGATGATGAACTGAGGTATGACGGTGCGGCTAACGACTACTAGTTCCTGATGCCACCACCAGGGTTCATCTACAGCAGAAGTTAACGACGTCACCACCAGGGGGAGCTACATTAAGTTTATTTTATTTATTTATTTCATCTCAATTTGCAGGTGTTACATTCGAGCACAGCTCGCGAGTCACCTTGTCCAGATTATTTACACATGGCGAGTTTTAATGCTGGAGTGGCCCCCCGAACCTTACAGGAGGGCAGAAAAAAGTGTCCAATGCGGGAATCGAACCCGGGTCGTAGTGGTCGAAAACCAAACGGTTTAACCAGCCTTCCACCGACCCCCATTAAAGTAGTGTGTTTATTGAACTGATGGTTGCATTAAGTATAACCGGTCAGCTCCGCCTTTATTTACTGTCCATTAATTAATCTATTTGTATCTTTCTTTCTTCATATTAAATACTAGCCGAATGACCCGGGCAACGCCCGTGTTTAACCCGATTGAATGTTTTGATTCAAATACTTTTTTGTTACAATTATAAATTGGCGCCTTAAATAATTGCATATGTTAGTTAATAACTATAGCCTATGTGCTTTATCTGTCTATGTACTGTTGGCTTCCGTAGGCGTCTCTTACTGGGAAAAAGAAAGAGAGGATTCCATTTCGTTATTATCTAATATATGCATTTTTTCAGGGAGCGACCCGCTCCAACACAATAGTTACAAAGACGAAATAGCGAGTGGGGGGGGGGAGGGCATGATGGGGGGGGGGGGGGGGGGGGCAAAGGTGGCGTGACCGTAGCCAACCAATGGGAGGGCGCCATTCCAAAAAAAAAAAAAGCAAACGGTGACAGAGATGAAAACTGACTGATTGATTAGGAGATGAGGAATGACGCTCTTAACTGTATATAGAATAATTTTCTTCAGAAAAAACACAATCACATCAACCAATGATTTATTTTACTCCCGAAGTTTCAATGAACTGCTGTCATTCTCCTAAGGGAATTGATTATTTCGAATCCTAGTTCTATCTATGTAAGCAGAACTTAAGTATACATAGGTAAAATGCATTGGTAGAACTTAGAGAGACTGGTGTTCTACTGTAATTGAACTATCTATTTCAGACGATAAGAATCTTCTTCTTTCTTATCTCATTAGTCAATAACTAGGCAATTTATCTGTTATTGTGGCAATCTGACTTATCGTCAGACAAAGTTGCTCATAACCTTGGCTGCCAATACTAACTTGAATGCAGCTGTTGGCTGGTAGTCTGTACCCTTGTTCACTATATAGGGAACATGCTAATCTTCTTTGTATCCTTCGTATTGTAGCAATTGTACCGCCGAACTGGTATAACAGGAGCCATGCTAATCTTCTCTGTTTTGTTCCTATTGTAGTAGTTGTACCACCGGACTGGTATCACAGGGGCCAGGCTAATCTTCTCTGTATCCTTCCTATTGTAGTAGTTGTACCGCCGAACTGGTATCACAGAGGCCATGCTAATCTTCTTTGTATCCTTCCTATTGTAGTAGTTGTACCCCCGAAAATGTATCACAGCGGCCATTCTAATTTTCTTTGTATCCTTCCTATTTTAGAAATTGTATTGCAGAACAAGTATCGCATTGAACATGCTAATCTTCTCTGTATCCTTCCTATTGTAGTAGTTGTACCGCCGAACTGGTATCACAGAAGCCATTCTAATCTTCTCTGTATCCTTCCTATTGTAGTAGTTGTACCGCCGAACTGGTATAACAGAAGCCATTCTAATCTTCTCTGTATCCTTCCTATTGTAGTAGTTGTACCGCCGAACTGGTATAACAGAAGCCATTCTAATCTTCTCTGTATCCTTCCTATTGTAGTAGTTGTACCGCCGAACTGGTATCACAGAAGCCATTCTAATCTTCTCTGTATCCTTCCTATTGTAGTAGTTGTACCGCCGAACTGGTATCACAGAAGCCATTCTAATCTTCTCTGTATCCTTCCTATTGTAGTAGTTGTACCGCCGAACTGGTATAACAGAAGCCATTCTAATCTTCTCTGTATCCTTCCTATTGTAGTAGTTGTACCGCCGAACTGGTATAACAGAAGCCATTCTAATCTTCTCTGTATCCTTCCTATTGTAGTAGTTGTACCGCCGAAAAAGTATCACAGGTGCCATTCTAATCTTCTCTGTATCCTTCCTATTGTAGTAGTTGTACCGCCGAAAAAGTATCACAGGTGCCATTCTAATCTTCTCTGTATCCTTCCTATTGTAGTAGTTGTACCGCCGAAAAGGTATCACAGGTGCCATTCTAATCTTCTCTGTATCCTTCCTATTGTAGTAGTTGTACCGCCGAACTGGTATAACAGAAGCCATTCTAATCTTCTCTGTATCCTTCCTATTGTAGTAGTTGTACCGCCGAACTGGTATAACAGAAGCCATTCTAATCTTCTCTGTATCCTTCCTATTGTAGTAGTTGTACCGCCGAACTGGTATAACAGAAGCCATTCTAATCTTCTCTGTATCCTTCCTATTGTAGTAGTTGTACCGCCGAAAAAGTATCACAGGTGCCATTCTAATCTTCTCTGTATCCTTCCTATTGTAGTAGTTGTACCGCCGAAAAAGTATCACAGGTGCCATTCTAATCTTCTCTGTATCCTTCCTATTGTAGTAGTTGTACCGCCGAAAAGGTATCACAGGTGCCATTCTAATCTTCTTTGTATCCTTCCTATTTTAGAAATTGTATTGCAGAAAAAGTATCGCAGGGAACATGCTTATCTTCTCTGTATCCTTCCTATTGTAGTAGTTGTACCGCCGAAAAGGTATCACAGGTGCCATTCTAATCTTCTTTGTATCCTTCCTATTTTAGAAATTGTATTGCAGAAAAAGTATCGCAGGGAACATGCTTATCTTCTCTGTATCCTTCCTATTGTAGTAGTTGTACCGCCGAAAAAGTATCACAGGGACCATGCTAATCTTCTTTGTATCCTTCCTATTTTAGAAATTGTATTGCAGAAAAAGTATCACAGGGACCATGCTAATCTTCTTTGTATCCTTCCTATTTTAGAAATTGTATTGCAGAAAAAGTATCACAGGGACCATGCTAATCTTCTTTGTATCCTTCCTATTGTAGTAGTTGTACCGCCGAAAAAGTATCGCAGGAAACATGCTAATCTTCTTTGTATCCTTCCTA
>CP092876.1:2019644-2034359 GCA_030710605.1 Cordylochernes scorpioides | reverse complement strand
TATAATGAGTGCATAGTTTTCTTATATTTAACTATTTGCATACTTCCGCTTCCAATTCGAGAAATATGTAAAGAAGAAATTATGCAAATAGAGAGATAAGACCATGCAAATAGGAACATTTGAAAGGGGGTTTCAAAAGAGAGATATAATGAGATTAGAAAGCAAAAAAAAAAAAAAGTGGAGAAAAGAAATATGCAAACTGGTAGATACATGAGAAGAGGAAGTATGCAACTTCAGAGAATTATAGGAATATAAAGGTTGTTCCTACAATGCATGGAGATATATAGAGAGCAATAACAGCGCGTATAACTGCTACTAAATTTTACTTCTACAACATCAATGCATGTTATTGCAACATAAAGGAACGAAACTATGTAAATGGGGGATGGGGAAGTATGCAAATAAGAAGGAAGATATAAAAAAGCGGTCGATGTCTCGCGGAAGTTAGGGCCTCTACCTGGGTGCCGTTAAAATAGCTCCGGCCCGTTCCCCCGGCAACGCTTGGTATTGACCTCGGCGTACCGCTGCTCCATCCTGGACCGTTAGCTAGCTTGTACCGCTGCTCCATCCTGGACCGTTAGCTAGCTTGTACCACCGCTCCATCCTGGACCGTTAGCTAGCTTGTACCACCGTTAGCTAGCTTGTACCACTGCTTCATCCTGGACCGTTAGCTAGCTTGTACCACTGCTCCATCCTGGACCGTTAGCTAGCTTGTACCATCGCTCCATCCTGGACCGTTAGCTAGCTTGTACCACTGCTTCATCCTGGACCGTTAGCTAGCTTGTACCACTGCTCCATCCTGGACCGTTAGCTAGCTTGTACCATCGCTCCATCCTGGACCGTTAGCTAGCTTGTGCCACCGCTCCATCCTGGACCGTTAACTAGCTTGTACCACTGCTCCATCCTGGACCGTTAGCTAGCTTATACCACCGCTCCATCCTGGACCGTTAGCTAGCTTGTGCCACCGCTCCATCCTGGACCATTAGCTAGCTTGTACCATCGCTCCATCCTGGACCGTTAGCTAGCTTGTGCCACTGCTTCATCCTGGACCGTTAGCTAGCTTGTACCACTGCTTCATCCTGGACCGTTAGCTAGCTTATACCACCGCTCCATCCTGGACCGTTAGCTAGCTTGTACCACTGCTTCATCCTGAACTGTTAGCTAGCTTGTACCACTGCTCCATCCCGGACCGTTAGCTAGCTTGTACCACTGCTCCATCCTGTACCGTCAGCTAGCTTGTACCACTGCTCCATCCTGTACCTTACACCGTGGGGATTGGTGGAGAATTATACACACGGTCAAAATTTTAAAAAACCGCGATCCGGGATCGAATCCCGCATTGAACGTTTTTTTCTGAGCCTCAATGACCTCCTCATTCTAAAAATATTCCAACCTCATCGGTGAATGAAAGTAAACAAACGGAGTTCTGGCACCTTGTAAATGCAAATATCGAACATCTCTCTACATGTGTAGATTTGTCTACTTACGGTAAAAGGCAGTCGCTAACTACCCACCATGATTATTATGGCCTGTATACCACGTATATTTGGGTACTGTAACATATATCTCACTAGTCGTTGCCCATTGTACCAGTACTAAGGTAAATATGTAACTAAGGAATTTTGTATAAATACCTCTTACATTATTCCAAAATATCGCTGTTAAGTAAATAATATGCAAATTGGTATTTGCATAGCAAGGATATATGAACATATACGGGCATTTGAAATCGACAATTATGGTGATATTGAGATTGTTGATTTAACAATAAGGATTGTTATATATGCTAATGGATAGATAAAGACAAATTACTAAATTACATAACTAAAGAGAGGAGCAAAATGAGCTATGCAAATCAAAAGTTCTAACTGCCACACAAGTATAGAGCCATATAGATAAGCCAGAGCTCACCACACCCTCCGTGTACGAGAGAAGCAAAAACTTCATAAAAAATGCTAATTACCTATTAATTAAAAACATAATTAACAAATTTCTAATTAAGTTAAGAATAATTTGGCTCCACTCCCCCCTAGTTTGTTTCCTCATTATCTCGTCAGATGGGAGGAAGGTCTAATATACCTATTGGACAATATGTAAATATGTAGGTTGGACATAAACTTACATGTTTTGACTATTGACGGCTGTTCAAAGTTTGCATAGTCCTATCTATGTGTTGTTACATGAAATTTTACATATTCATCAACCTTAATGGTCTCTTCACTCATGTTGTTTACCTAACCTGATTGAGTTTTTCAACCATTAAATACACAAAGTTAAAAAAAAAGTACTCAAGTACCTTTGCCTAAAATATATCAATTTTTATTCTTTTATTTATTTATGCTTATGAGGTGATACAGCAACGTATTTACAATTAGAGAGGAGACAAAATGAATTAAATCTAGAAAAAAGAAGTGAGGACATATCGGTCATTAAAGTCTGAGAGGCAAGGCCTTCAGCCAGTTCAGGGCTTCCGGGGTGACAGAGTGGAGATTGGAGATTCCTCCATTGAATTTGTACAGCGGGCAGTCATCTAGTATATGGGACATTGATTGTGGGACGTTGCAGGCACAATTTGGATCTTTGGTGTAGCCCCATAACTTCATTTTTTATTCTATCCATTATACACTCGTATCATTGAAAAGGTGTAAACAGTGTGGGAAATATAAAATAATGATGATAAACATCTTCTTCTTTCTTATCTCCGCTCAATCATATTAGGGTATCAAGCTTGTAGAGTTTGAGACCTGACAACCATCATGATTGAGTGAAGTAGAATGCGTCTGCCTTTGTCATTAAGACTGGGAGCACTACTTAGTGGCAGGCTGACTTAGCTCCAAAAGAAATGGCCGCCTCTGACATGTGGAACAGACGCCATTGTGCAGCCGCTCCTAACATGGAGTACAAACGCTGTTCATCCTGTATCCCTGGATTAGGAGCCCTTACAGGGTACTATCAGCCGGGCCAGCTGAACCCAGGTTTTTTAGTGAGCTTGTTACTGCTCCCCCTCCTCCTTTTTCTTCCGGGCTTGGGACCGGCAAAGGCGGGGTTATATAGGGAAATATAAAATAATGATGATAAACATGAATATTATAAAAAGAACAAAATCGTGAGTCGGAGGTATTTATTATAAGGTTTTATTTTTAATTCAGCCGAGCTTTCAAACATTTCTGTCCTTACTTCTATAGACATCTCTTTTATTTGAGTCAAAATGTGATCCATTGAATAAGTTTATATCAAAAATGGCATACCTGGATTTGTAAAGAAAAAAAAAATCTCAAAATATTTAGAGAGATTGCTACCTCTTTATCAATTTATTGTACAGTAAACTTAAATGTATAAATTCTTGTAAATTACATGAAAACAAATTTTATTTTGTTTATTTACATACTTTTTATATATACAATTCTAAAAGCATACAGCCACTTATACACAGGGTAGTCTATACCTACATACACACAAAAAAAGAATAAACAATACTCTAGCCTAGTGGACATGGCATCTGCCCGGTAAGCGGAACATTTTGGGTTCGATTCCCATCCCTGGACACTTTTATTTTTCCGTTCATCATTACTCTTCATAATTCATCCTTTTCATACCTCATCCAAAAAGGTTAGAAATTGTCGATATTTCACCTTGAAATAAAATTTTAATTTGTCGTTGAAAAGAAACTCATGCGGTGTAAGTTCAAATACTCCTTTTGAAAATAGAGCAATCCATAAATAAATCTTTAATTTAAAAGGCATATATTGGATCAAAATGAAATGAAATATTGGTAAAATAAATGATATTTTGATCCAATATATGACTTTTTAATTAAACAATATTCTGTGTCAAAAAATAAAAAAGCATAATCACAGAACTAAAAAAATCTATTGTTTCATTCAGTTCGGATTTAGGAAATTTTAAATTGAAATTGTTTTGTTTCAATCGATATGTAGGAAGCAAACAAACAAAAAAAAAAAAACTTTGGAAAAAAAAAATATATTTTTGACTATTTACCTCACTTTTTTATAAATATGAAGTTGATAAATTCTGATGCTTTCCGTCGTTTTCCATCTTTTTTTCCCTATCAGGAAAGTTTTGTGATATATTCTACTTCCTTTCTTCTATATCCTTTCTATTTTTGACACTTTCTTCAAATGATTGAAGCGAAATGGAAACAATGAAATATGTAACACATAAAGCATATGTGCATACCATCTATTTATATATATGTAAATATTATATTTTGATAAAATCAATAAGGAATATATAATAATAATAATAAAAAGAAATCAAACCCTAGATTCCTTTATTGATTTTTTCAAAGTGTGAAAGCAGAGAAGTATCTTATTATATGTGTTGAGAAAAAATATTAAAAAAAAAAGATGAAAAGTTTAAAAAAAAGTCAGGAATTGGTATTAAAAATATTAAATATATATATATGTGACAATATAATAAGGTGAGGAAAGAGAAATAATCACACCACAAGTTGGAAGAGGAACCCAGGCAACCAGAGAGAGAGGGGGAGAGCCGGGCCCGGCAAAGCCGGGCGTCCGTTTTTGTCGCACACAATCCCCAACTGTCTTAATATAGTCCCGAGGTTCCAAGTAACGGGCCCCAGTGGTCGCCCCTTGGAATGTCGCTGATGTCTAAAGTGACCGGACTTTACCCTCCCGTTTCTCTCTGGGTAGACTGTAGGTTTGCTTTATTATTCCTGGAAGAGTACATATTATGATATATCAACACCTTACCTTATAATATTTTCTTATTTTTTCACACATGTTTAGTGTAATTACGAAAATATGGCCTTAAATACCCATTTATTGATTTATCAGGAAACCTCTTGGATCAAAATTTTGGTCGTTGAAGTACAGCCTGTAGCACGCTGACAAAGGCCAACAGCCCGAAACGCGTTCGTGGTTGGCTTTTCTTAATTTATCAAGAAAATGGGTTGGTCAAATATTATTGAAACAACCTAAATGAACGTTTAGTTTATTTTTGTTCAACTAGATGGCGTTCTGCCATTTAAAATGTTCATGTGAACTTTCAGGATATACTCTTTTTATTTTTATTGTTGTCGTGTCCAATGAAGAGCCTCAGATGTCTCCGTACATCTCTATCACAGTATGTTCTCTATCTTGGGTGTGTAAAGCTGCTGTTCTGGGTAGACATGTGTTGTTGTCGTGTCCAACGAAGAGCCTCAGATATCTCCGTACATCTCTATCACAGCAGTTGCTATGTTCTCTATCTTGGGTGTGTAAAGCTGCTGTTCTGGGTAGACATGTGTTGTTGTTGTGTCCAATGTAGAACCTCAGATGTCCTCGTACATCTCTATCACAGCAATGTTCTCTTGGGTGTGTAAAGCTGCTGTTCTGGGTAGACATGTGGTGTTGTTTTGTCCAATGAAGAGCCTCAGATGTCTCCATACATCTTTATCACAGCAGTCGCAATGTTCTCTATCTTGGTTGTGTAAAACTACTGTTCTGGGTAGACATGTGTTGTTGTTGTGTCCAATGAAGATCCTTAAATGTCTCCATACATCTTTATCACAGCAGTCGTTATGTTCTCTATCTTGGGTGTATAAAGTTGTTGTTCTGGGTAGACATGTGTTGTTGTTGTGTCCAATGAAGATCCTCAGATGTCTCCGTACATCTCTAATACAGTAGTCGCAATGTCCTCTATCTTGGATGTGTAAAGCTGCTGTTCTGGGTAGACATGTGTTGTTGTTTTGTCCAATGAAGATCCTTAAATATCTCCTTACATCTTTATCACAGCAGTCGCAATGTTTTCTATCTTGAGTTTGTAAAGCTGTTATTCTGGGTCCATGTCAATTTTCTGTAAGACTGTGGCTATTGCTGGACATGAGAATATGTGGGTAGGTGTTAGTTCCGCACAAGGACAGTTGTTGCATGTCTTGTAGGTTTTTGTCATGCAAAAATTGTCCTGGTGTGGAACTAACACCTACCCACATATTTTCATTACTATATAAAAAAATATTTAATTTAAAGGCATATATTGGATCAAAATTTTATTGGATCAATTCTTGCAAGGCGTAGAGCGTCATAAACAAAACTGGTTGATATCGTTTTGAAAATAGAGCAATCCATAAATAAATCTTTAAATAAAAGGCATATATTGGATCAATTTTTTATGGATTTCTTTATTTTAAAAAATATATAAAAATATAGTGATATATAAACACTATCTATATAGCAAATATATGACACATTGCCATTACACCAATCACGATAAACAAGCTAGGAAAGGTATTCACAACAGACCAATTCTCTCTGTGTTAAGGTTATTATGCAAATATATATACGAACAAAAAAGAAAGAAGAGTTGGGTGGTTGTCATTGGGACAAACAATGAGCTAAGAAACCTTTAAACTAATTAAACCCATTGTTGTACGCCAACAATTAGATTAAAATCATTTGTTTCTCCATACAAACTCGATCCATTGTTGTTGGACGGTGCGTCTGCTTCCTTTTTATTAGTTGTTACATATATGCAAATAAGTCTCTCTAATATATATATATATATATATATATATATATGTGAAAAAATAGTACCAATGTGATATTGTACTGGGATAAGGTGCATAATTATGAAAAAAGGCATCTCCTTATCGTGCAACTGAAAGTTGCTGATGGGCTAACAGCCCGAAACGCGTCCGTGGTTAGCTTTTCTTGATTAATCAAGAATGGGTATTTGGCCAATTCTGGAATAATTAAAAATCAACGAGAATAGTTGATATTTATTCCGATAGATGGCGCAAGCCATCAGCAACTTTCAGTTGCACGATAAGGAGATGCCTTTTTTCATATATATATATATATATATGCTGCATGTTTCTTTCAGTAATGTAAGAACAGGCAGGTATAATAAATGCCATTTTGTAGCATTCTACTTGTATGTCCTGAAGCTGGTTGTTTCTAGCCAAATGGTGTTTTATTTGGTTAAGTGGTATGGTAGAATTATTGCTAAACTGAGTGTAGAATTTGTTGATGTTCTTTGTCTTCTTCTTTCTTATCTCCACTCAACAATCAAACCAGAGTATCAAGCCTGTAAATCTTGAGATGGTGTCTGTGCTAAGGATGCTGAATAGAGCTCACCATTGGATAAGTCAATACAGTCAATGATGTGGTTTGGGGTTACAGGTTGACACTTAGTACATAGTGGGAAAACCCTGCCACCATTCTGGAAAGTCATTGTCCGTAGATGACCAGACCTAAGTCATTCACTTGGGAGGACAGAACTGGTGCTTGTCCCTCCTGCTCTGTACCAGTCATGCGCAGCATTAGATTTAGTACATATTGGGAAAACCTTGCAACCATTCTGGAAAGTCATTGTCCGTAGATGACCAGACCTAAGTCATTCACTTGGGAGGACAGAACTGGTGCTTGTCCCTCCTGCTCTGTACCAGTCATGCGCAGCATTAGATTTAGTACATATTGGGAAAACCTTGCAACCATTCTGAAAAGTCATTGTCCGCGTAGATGACCAGACTTAAGTCTGGAAATCAAAGACTGTTGTTCACTTGGGAAAACAGAATTGGTGCTTGTCCCTCCTGCTCTGTACCAGTCATGTGCAGCATTAGATTTCCATTTCTGCAAGCATTGGGGTGTTCGTTGTGAATTTTTTAAGGGGGAGGTGTAACCCCCCTTAATACAACACCAAAACTACCCTTCCTCTACAATACAAAATCTACGCGTAAATACTGCTGATACCATAATATAGAATTACAACAAAAACATATTAGCACACGCCCATATCGTTACAACTTGACGCACGCAATTCAATTTAGAAAAAAAAAAGACATTAAAAACAGGTCTTTGATCGGAAAAATCTTAATGACTTTGATTAGAGTTATATTTAGAAAGTTCCGATGTTTAAGAAATATTTGTTGGAAAATATGGAAAAAAAAAATTGAGCACGTCATTACAAACGTCAATCAACCTGCGTCATAGTACTAAGGGAAAAAAAAACGGTGCGAAAAAAAGAAAACGGGCGGCTATGCAAATTTCTCTAATATTATCTCGCCAATATGCAATTACAGTTCGAATCAATGGAAAATAATAATCAAGATGTATTATCGATAAGGAACAAAATATCTCTGAGTATGCAAATAAGTACTGGAAAGAAAGTTATTGGCATCTAGCGGAATAAATATAAACTTAAAATATCCTCAAATTCACGCCCTCTATAGCTGATAATTAAAATCATATTTTTAGCGTTACTTTTTTTTAAATACATACAATTAAAACCTTTTTTTATAACCCAATTATAAATTCTTTCAATATTCAATCATTATACAGTATAAAGGATGTAGAAATAAGGTTTTAATTGTTTTTGTTTTTTTTTGCTTACCCTAGTACACTTGGTACAGGCCATGATAATCATGGTGGGTAGAAGTAGGCGACTGCTTTTACTGTAATTGCACCACATGTCTACACATATGAAAAACAGTTCGACGTTGCACTTACAAATGTGCCAGAGCCCCGTTTGGTTACTTGCACTCACTGGTGGGGTTGGACTTTTGCAAGAATCGGGTTTTGTATATATATTTAAAATGTTGCGTTAAAAATATGATTCTAATTAATTAATTCTAAAAAACGAAAGAAAAAATAAAAGTTAAAAAGATCAGGTGTTGAAATCAATATTAAAAATGGCATATCATGACCAGGAGCACATGTGCTTTACAGAAGGCAGAGCGCCATCTGGTGGAACAGAAATCAACTAAACATTGATTTAGCCTGTGCTAAGCGTATTTACGCAAGTTTGGCCTTAAATACCCATTTCTTGGTTTTTCAGGAAGCCATTGGGACCAAAAAATATTTTTTGGTCGCAATGGTTCAGCCTACTCCACGCTGACGAGCGCCAAAAGCGCGAAACGCGTTCGTGGATGGCTTTTCTTGATTTATCAAGAAATTGGGTTGGCCAAATATCAGGGAACAGGCTAAATCAATGTTTAGTTGATTTCTGTTCCACCAGATGGCGCTCTGCCTTCTGTAAAGCACATGTGCTCCTGGTCAGAATATGCCATTTTTAATATTGATTTCAACACCTGATCTTTTTATCTTTTATTTTTTTCTTTCGTTTTTTAATATATATATATATATATCTTTGCTCTTCATTGGAAAATGGATGCCATTGCCACGTTAGTCACCTTGGACCAGACTTTGGTCAAATATTCCACGGGTCCAGGGGGTGTGGTCGGACTTCTCCCCTCCCTATATGTAAATAGGTAAACAGCTATATGCAGTCTTTAATTATGTTTGAAATTTGCATAAAATATTTTAAAATACTTAATTACTTCACAAATATATATATTGCTTATCCCTAGTACACGTGGGCCATGATAATCATTGTGGGTAGAAGAAAGCGACTGCTTTTACTGTAAGTGTACCACATGTTTACACGCCTAAGTCATTGATTGTTTTAAACAAACAAACCACCACCAAGTTAACATTTATTTCTTATAAATCAGTTAAAATATTGAATTCATTTAATATACAACTATATCTAGAATTTTTACACTTCTACTAATTTTTAATAAATTCCAATATAATGAATTAAATAAATATTTAATCGTTATTTTAAATAGATAAAAAAAAGGAAAGCAATTATTTTTATAATATAATCGCATTTTAAAATAAAGAAATATCTTTAACGCCGTATCGTATTTCTAAACTCTATTATCATAAAATGGAAATTCTATAATTAGGGGTTAGAAAATGGAAGAGTTTATTGGTCAAATTTAATTTAATTTATATTAATTCATTCATTGACTGTGTGGTCGCCAATGGTAAATTTGAGATAGGAGTGAAAGAGTAAATGGTCAAATTGAATTTAAAGGAAAGAAAGTGATTGGCTTTTCTAAAAGTTGAATTGTTATTTTAATTTAAAGAAGCTATTTTTTTCTCTCAAAATAAAGAGAATGATTTTTTATTCTTTTCACAAAATATAGATAAAAGATTATTTTTAATGGTTTGTGTGTGTATGTAATTATTTGAAAATAATTAATTATAGGACTCTTTTTCTATCATAGAATATTTTTCTTTAGAATTTCAATTTGAAAACTATTAAGTGAAATGTGTGTTTAGATAATAGTTTTTAAATATTTGACAAAGAAAAAAGAAATGATCATTATATAGTTTAATAATCAGGGTAATTTTGTACATTTATATATAGTGTGATATTGGAAAATATTGGAAGAGCTTGGGCTTTTTGGTTGGTCATCTTTATCAGAACGATTTTTCTATTCATCATTTTTCAATTTTCATTAAAAAAAAGAAATGGATAGCTTGTATTACAGTTAAAATTCAAGCCCTTTAAAGACATTTCGTCCTTACATAGATTGGTCCCTGAGTACAAGAAAGGACAAAAAGGTAAACAAAGGTAGAAAGTACCAATGTGTAAATAAGTAACCAGTTATATACAGCCTTTCATTGTATTTGAAAATTGCAGATAATATTTTAAATTACTGAGTCAATTACTTCTTAAAATTTTTATATACCAATCTATATAGATAATACCGTAACAGAGTTTTCCATTGTAAAGTCCTGAGCTATCTCCTCCGAAGATTCTGAACTACACATAACAATCTATATACCAAAATTTTCGTTATTTTTTTCTTCGTATGATAGGCCTGTTTTTATTTTCCTAATGTTAACAGTTATTTTTATTTTTTAATTTAATCTATTTTTCAATCGTAGATTTTTTGCATTTATCATCATCATTCGTTTGTTTTGAAATGCGTAAAAATGTGTTTTGAAATAATATATATTTCTGATTCATTTGATTATAATTTGTAAGTACTTTGTTATAGTTTTTCATTTAAATATATAAATTTTTCGAATTGTAGATTGAATTATTACTTTTATTCTATAATAATTATCTTTTATAAGTGTTTGTTATAGTTTTTCATTTAAATTTAGCACAATTTTTGTATCTGGTTATCTTTTTGGCATCTTTTCATCTCTCTTTGGCATCTTTTTTTTTTCTCATTAATAAGACCTAATCCAAATAATTTAATAGTGTGTGACGTTTCAGCAACAGCATCAGACAAAAGAATAAATGAACTAAAGAATAAAATCTCATTTTTTCTTTTGTCTGATGATGGTGACATTTGGATTAGGTCTTATTTTTTTTTTGTTAATTTGTTATAGTTTTTCATTTGAATTTAGCTCCATTTTTGTGTCTTATTTAATAAATGAACTAAAGAATAAAATCTCATTTATTCTTTTGTCTGATTTTTGTGTCTGATTTTCTTTTTTACAGTATCTTTCATAATGCCTGATTTGATTACTTAATCTGTTATAGTTTTTCATTTAATTTTAGCTCCATTTTTGTGTCTGTTGTTTTTTTTCTTCTCATTAAATAGGCTGATGCTGTATTTGTGTACTCAATTGTTGCTTTTTGTGTCTGGTTTCTTTTTTGCTGTATTTTTTTGGAATCCTTTTTTTTTTTCATCAATTGTTTCCTCACATGCTTGGAATTTTCTTTTTATGCCTGTCCTGGCTTTCAGTTTTATAGTTTTCCTCTGCTTGGTTCTTATTTTACCTTTTTTTTTACAGCGTCTTCTGTCATGCCTCGAAAAGGCCGTGGAAGACTCACTCCCCTAACAGCTAGGCGTGCTAATATGACTCGCCGCAGACACAAAACCCCAATTGCTATTTCTCTTGTTTACTTTTTTACCAATGCCTATAATTTTTCACCTGAAAGATTTTTTATTTTGTTTGTTATTCAATAAATTATTATCACTTATTTTTGGTCTTCTTTTTTACTTACTTATTTTACTGGGGGTTGGTGGAAGGATGGTCTAAGCCGTTGGTTTTCGACCGCTACGACCCGGGTTCGATTCCCGCATTGGGCACTTTTTTCTGAAAAAAAAAAAAAAAAATGCTCCAATGGCTTCCGATTCTTGCAAAGGTCCAACCCCACCAGCAAGCGCAAGTAATCAAACGGGGCTCTGGCACATTTGTAAATGCAAAGTCAAACTGCTTTTCACATGTTTAGACATGTGGTGTACTTACAGTTAAAGCAGTCGCCTACTCTACCCACCATGATTATCAAGGCCTGTACCACGTGTACTAGGGATAAGCAAAATAAAAAATTATTTTACTCATTGATCTATACATACAATTATTTGCATACAATTATTTACATACAAATATATTAGTAAATTAAATTTTATTGCCCTCTATCGTTAAAATTTACACAAATAAATTTACTGGCAATGCGTTTCTTTTTTAAATCTCTACAGACCTTACTGCAATGATATGATTTAATGAATGAGAGGGCTTGGCTGAGAGGGTTCACTACTGATGAGCCAAGCCCTCTCATTCATTAAATCATATCATTGCAGTAAGGTCTGTAGAGATTTAAAAAAGAAACGCATTGCCAGTAAATTTATTTGTGTAAAATACAAATATATGCATTTTGCACTCTGCAGTCTAATATGTTGTTAATAATAGGGGTTTTAGACAAATATCAACTGTTGAAATTTGATTTTCCAAAATAGTTGAATTATCGAAAGTGTCGAATTAGTTTGTCATATGATAGGCCGTAGGTCGAGACTTCCAAAAATGGTCGAATTATCGTGTGTTGAATTAATTAGATTATATTGTATATATAAAAATATAGAATTGTTGTTTTTAATGAGGTCTTTTAAATGAATTTATTCCTTTAATATGTTGTCATATCTGCAATTTTTTTTCATTTCCAAAATATTTATTTACACTTTCACCTATGCCTATAGGATCTTTGCGATGGAACAGGTATGATGTTCTAGCGCATGTGCTCTCATGTCCTTGAAGCACATATACAGACAGTACCCAAAGTTGAACACACTGTATAATGTCTGAAATATATGACTATAAAGAGGGCTCAAGGCCAAACCTTTGCTACAAGAGCCTGTGTTTACGCACAGACGACTTTATGTTTTTAATGAGGTCTTTAAAATGAATTTATTCCTTTAATATGTTATCATATCTGCAATTTTTTTTCATTTCCCAAATATTTATTTACACTTTCACCAATGCCTATAGGATCTTTGCGATGGAACAGGTATGGTGTTCTAGCGCATGTGCTCTCATGTCCTTGAAGCACATATACTGACAGTACCCAAAGTTGAACACACTGTATAATGTCTGAAATATATGACTATAAAGAGGGCTCAAGGCCAAACCTTTGCTACAAGAGCCTGTGTTTACGCACAGACGACTTTATGTGACTTTTTCAAGTGTGCGAACTTTGGATAGCATACATGTAAAGTTGAACCCAAGTATATATAAAATGTAGTTTTTAATGAGGTCATTTAAATGAATTCCTATTATAAATCGTCTCCTCTGAAATATAGTTTGTAAATTTATATTCTGATTTATTTTATTCTTTTTTTTTCATTTCCAGAATATATATTTACACTTTCACCAATGCCTAAAGTTTCTCACCTGAAAGAAAAAAAACTCCGCCTTTGCCGGTCCCAAACCAGGATGAAAAAGGAGGAGGGGGAGCAGTAACAAGCTCACTAAAAAAACCTGGGCTCAGCTGGCCCGGCTGATAGTACCTTGTAAGGGCTCCTAATCCAGGGATACATTCTTTTGAAGCTAAGTCAGTGGCCTGCCACTGAGTATTGCTCCCAGTCTTGATGACAAAGGCAGACGCATTCTACTTCACCCAATCGTGATGGTTGTTAATTTCAAGCTTTACAAGCTTGACACTCTAATATGATTGAGTGAAGATAAGAAAGGAGAAAAAAATATTTTTTGTATTTTTTTTTTTTTGGCAATAATCTATTTATTATCAATTAATTTGATTTTGGTCTTTATTTATTATTCCCCTGCTCTATACATACATTTTGTACATTTACAATGTCAGCCGTTTTCTCTGTAATACCTTTTTAGCAGTGAAGTTATATTTGAGCAACAAACAATTGTTAAAATTTAAAATGGTCGAATTATCGATAGTGTAGGTATGGTGTTCTAGCGCATGTGCTCTCATGTCCTTGAAACACATATACTGACAGTACCCAAAGTTGAACACTCTGTATAATGTCTGAAATATCTTTGTCCCCTTCGGATACCAACTTTCGCTTCATTCTAGAGAGGCTTTATGTTTCACTAAGGTTGGCTTTTGCTATGACTATAAAGAGGGCTCAAGGCCAAACCTTTGCTACAAGAGCCTGTGTTTACGCACAGACGACTTTATGTGACTTTTTCAAGTGTGCGAACTTTGGATAGCATACATGTAAAGTTGAACCCAAGTATATATAAAATGTAGTTTTTAATGAGGTCATTTAAATGAATTCCTATTATAAATCGTCTCCTCTGAAATATAGTTTGTAAATTTATATTCTGATTTATTTTATCCTTTTTTTTTTCAATTCCAAAATATATATTTACACTTTTCACCAATGCCTAAAGTTTCTCACCTGAAAGAAAAATAACTCCGCCTTTGCCGGTCCAAGCCAGGATGAAAAAGGAGGAGGGGGAGCAGTAACAAGCTCACTAAAAAAAACTGGGCTCAGCTGGCCCGGCTGATAGTACCTTGTAAGGGCTCCTAATCCAGGGATACATTCTTTTGGAGCTAAGTCAGTGGCCTGCCACTGAGTAGTACTCCCAGTCTTGATGACGAAGGCAGACGCATTCTACTTCACCCAATCGTGATGGTTGTTAATTTCAAGGTTTACAAGCTTGACACTCTAATATGATTGAGTGAAGATAAGAAAGG
>CP092876.1:1997085-2019544 GCA_030710605.1 Cordylochernes scorpioides | reverse complement strand
GATTGTGCTGCTCTGTCTGAGGAAAGACGAAAACTAAATGATAAAACGGGGCAAATTTGTCCTTCATTTCCGGCACTAATTAATAAAATATCAAAGAATTCTGTATACAGTTACGAGCGTCATTCCTCATCGGCCTCTGTCACCGTTTGCTTTTTTTTTTGGAATGGCGCCCTCCTAATGGTTGGCTACGGTCACGCCACCTTTGCCCCCCCCCCCCATCATGCCTTCCCCACTCGCTCTTTCGTTTTTGTAACTATTGGTTTGGAGCGGGTCGCTCTTTAAATAAATGCATATATTAGTTAATAACTAAATGGAATCCTCTCTTTTCCTTTTCCCAGTATGAGACGCCTACGGAAGCCAACAGTACATAGACAAAGCACATAGGCTATAGTTATTAACTAACATATGCATTTATTAAAGGCGCCAAATTTATAATTGTAACAAATAGTATTTGAATCAAAACATTCAATCGGGTAAAACACAGGCGTTGCCCGGGTCATTCGGCTAGTAGGTATATAGCGGTGGCAATATTCCACAGGATTATATCCCGGAAAAAGGCCACACAGTGTTCTCCCCATCCCTTGTGAACTGGCGAATCCTGTATAGGGCGAGAGACCCTAAATAAAGGCTTTGTTGTTGTTGTTGTTGTTGTAGTTGTTTGTTGTATAGAATAGTTTCATTTTCTTATGACAGATGGCGCTCTAATACATCATATTACAGGTTGACTTTTATCTGTATTTTATAAAACTGGTGTTGAGGCTCATTCTTGATCAACACCATAACGTTCTATATTGGGATAATAAACCAAAATACAGTTAAACCTGTCTATAGCGTCCCCTCTAAATTGAATCTCCCTCTCTCTATAGTGCCCGATTTTAAATACGTTAGTACGATGCGATTTACATTAAAAGTAACCTGTCTATAGCACTCCCTCTCTCTCTATATCACCCTTTTTTGGCGAGTCACAAGAGGGGGCGCTATAGACAGGTTTAACTGTATATTGTTTTAATGTATTTTAACGGGAGCAATGCCTCTCTTTTAGCATATACACATTCTACATATGAACAAAATTGAATAAAATAACACACACTGTCTCAACCTTATGTTATTATAATTATTTTATTCGTGATCGAACGTTGTGGCCGACTGTACGTATTACATCCCAAACACGATGTCTTCTCTTCTTCTTCTTTCTTATCTCCACTCAATCATATTAGAGTGTCAAGCTTGTAAAGCTTGAGACTTTTGATTGTGTTTGGGTGAAGTAGAATGCGTCTGCCTTTGTCACTACGACTGGGAGCACTATTCAGTGGCAGGCTGACTTAGCTCCAAAAGAAATGGCCGCCTCTGACATGAGGAACAGACGCCATGTGCAGCCGCTCCTAACATGGAGTACAAACGCTGCTCATCCTGGATTAGGAGCTCTTACAGGGTACTATCAGCATGGCCAGCTGAGCCCAGGGCTTTAGTGAGCTTGTTACTGCTCCCCCTCCTCCTTTTTCATCCGGGCTTGGGAACGTCAATGTCAGTCATCTCTGTCATTTCATATAATGGGCTGGAAAAGGAATTCTATGGTGGGTCCACAGACCTGCTGGGACATAGTTAGGGTGGTCTATTCACCCCCACATCTCGGGAGAAGCCTTCACGCTTTGGATGTCCCTACCAGGATCCTAATATCCAGACTTACTTCACCTCTCCTCCCAAACTTTCTGTTAGATGAACCTAATACCTTGGTAACCAACATCTAGACGAAAATCTCTAATTAAACTTTAAATTCTGTTCAAAATCACTTTATTAGGTACCACTCAACAAGAGCAACCTAGTTTATGATAATTGAAACAATGAATGTGAAGGTTATTCACATATTAAACAAAATGTTAACGCGGGATACAATCCCGGTTCATGACTGTCGGGAATCGAGGGTGTTACCCAACTCGTCCACCGACTTTTTTGTTATTAAACTTTAAAGTGAAAAGAGATGATTAAAGTTTTTTATTTAAAAAAAGAAGTTCGGACACTCTCTTACGAATGACATTCTTCTAACCTAAGGCGAATAATTTCAACGGACTTTTTTTTCTTATTGTTCAGAAAATTAGAGAATCGATAATTAGAAGGATTCCAAGTTTAATTGCGACGTTTCCAATTAAAATGGGAAAGTCTCATTAAAATGTTGGGAAACAACGATATTCTCTTTTTTAATACCTAGCGCCATCTATCTCACGGAATTAAAACTATTTAAAACTTTTTTTGGTTTGTATATAAGCAATAAAACCTCCAATAAGCGTCTATATATCGAATTACTCCCTCAATGAGAGACCTACCTATTGTTGAAGCGGTCCTTGAATTGAAACTAAGATCGTGTTTTTAATTGTTATTTTCAAGTTGCATAGGCATATTTCTTACAGGGTACTATCAGCATGGCCAGCTGAGCCCAGGGCTTTAGTGAGCTTGTTACTGCTCCCCCTCCTCCTTTTTCATCCGGGCTTGGGAACGTCAATGTCAGTCATCTCTGTCATTTCATATAATGGGCTGGAAAAGGAATTCTATGGTGGGTCCACAGACCTGCTGGGACATAGTTAGGGTGGTCTATTCACCCCCACATCTCGGGAGAAGCCTTCACGCTTTGGATGTCCCTACCAGGATCCTAATATCCAGACTTACTTCACCTCTCCTCCCAAACTTTCTGTTAGATGAACCTAATACCTTGGTAACCAACATCTAGACGAAAATCTCTAATTAAACTTTAAATTCTGTTCAAAATCACTTTATTAGGTACCACTCAACAAGAGCAACCTAGTTTATGATAATTGAAACAATGAATGTGAAGGTTATTCACATATTAAACAAAATGTTAACGCGGGATACAATCCCGGTTCATGACTGTCGGGAATCGAGGGTGTTACCCAACTCGTCCACCGACTTTTTTGTTATTAAACTTTAAAGTGAAAAGAGATGATTAAAGTTTTTTATTTAAAAAAAGAAGTTCGGACACTCTCTTACGAATGACATTCTTCTAACCTAAGGCGAATAATTTCAACGGACTTTTTTTTCTTATTGTTCAGAAAATTAGAGAATCGATAATTAGAAGGATTCCAAGTTTAATTGCGACGTTTCCAATTAAAATGGGAAAGTCTCATTAAAATGTTGGGAAACAACGATATTCTCTTTTTTTAATACCTAGCGCCATCTATCTCACGGAATTAAAACTATTTAAAACTTTTTTTGGTTTGTATATAAGCAATAAAACCTCCAATAAGCGTCTATATATCGAATTACTCCCTCAATGAGAGACCTACCTATTGTTGAAGCGGTCCTTGAATTGAAACTAAGATCGTGTTTTTAATTGTTATTTTCAAGTTGCATAGGCATATTTCCGACATAAAAAAAAAAGTAATGATCTATTTGCGTGAGCATACAAAAATATATATTTATAAATATATTCATGTTAAACTCGCACACACACAATAATCTGAATATATGAAGTTTTCGCAAAGAATATAAAACGAGATACAATATAAAGCCTTTTGCATATTTACCATCATGTATTCAAGTTGCATAGGCATATTTCCGGCACTTTAAAATAGTATTTATATATCCTTAAACATTGAAAAAATATAAATTTTTCAATATTTATGGTTAACTCAATAATATGATTATATGTATTTTTCTCAAAGAACATCGAAGGAAATGAAGCCTTTTGCATATTTACCATCATGTTTTCAAGTTGC
Source organism: Cordylochernes scorpioides (assembly GCA_030710605.1). Lineage (NCBI taxonomy): Eukaryota > Metazoa > Arthropoda > Arachnida > Pseudoscorpiones > Chernetidae > Cordylochernes > Cordylochernes scorpioides. The sequence goes on along the minus strand of CP092876.1, from coordinate 2,015,816 downwards.
ATAGACATATTTCGGGTATTTAAAAAATAATGCCCATATATCCTTAAGCATTGAAATTAAATATCCATTATAAAAAATTTCATTGTAAACTCAATTATCTGATTATATGTGGTATTTTCAAAGAATTACAAAGAGATGCCATAAAGCTCTTTGCATATTTACTATCGTGTCTTTAAGTTGCATAGGCATATTTCCGGTATTCAAAAAGTAGTGGTTATCTATCCTTAAGCATTCATATTAAATCTATTCATGGAAAACTTAATGATCTCATCATATCTGGTTTTGCAAAGAATATAAGAAAGATAAATGAAGCCCCTCCCATATTTATCATCATGTCTTCAAGTTGCATAAGCATATTTCCAGCATTTAAAAATAGTGCTGATCTATCTTCAAGCATGGAAATTAAATGTATATTTTTGAAAATATTCATTGTAAACTCATTAATCTTATTATAGTTGGTTTTAGAAAAGAATATCAAAAAGATGCAATGAATCCCTTTGCATATTTATCATCGTGTTTTCAATTTGCATAGGCATATTTCCGACAGTAAAAAAATTATTGACATATCCATTTCCATGAAACCCAAAACCAATAAAAAAGCCAAAAACAAATCTCTTCCATAAAAAATCTCTATTTACAAAGTAAACAATCATCTATAGGCTAGTGAACAAACTAATAAAAAGACAGAACAGTAAATATTTACTTTTTTTTAAACATCCGATTACTCTACGAGCAAAAAAAAAAGTGTAAGTCTAATTAGTTTTATTAGGAAAATAGTGTGAGTATTTGTCCGCTCGCAGCGTCAATTAGAAAAGTTCGTTAAAAATGTCCATTTTTTTTTACTCCCTCAATTTGTAGAGCGACTTGATTAATTAAAAAATTGACTTGTTTGATGTTAAGCCTAACGTTGGTCAAGTTTAGTTTTCTGAAGGTTTATTTAATGTAGGAAAAAACGAGTGCCATCTATCGGTTTCTTTTAGAACTATTTAAATTCTATTTTTCTAAATTTCTCTATAAAGATTAAATAATGAAGGAGATATCACTATACATGTTTAGATACTAGATATAATAAACAACGTACACTCTTCAATAACTTCTATCTACCTACAGAGGTACCTCTCCCTTTATATATATGCATCTGAATGATGCATTATGTTAATCCACCTAGTAAAAAAGAACAGCAAAAAAAGCTTTATTAAGACCTTTTAGTCTTATACAGATTCTCAGAGTAGAAGAAGGGGTATACAGAAATAACACAGTAACAGTAACAATAATCAGCACAATGTTATTTACAATGTATCAAATAAGGTGAAAGAAGAAAGAAAGGGCTTGTGACATAAACTTAAATACATGAAATCAAGAACAAGCAGTTCCTTTTCTTAAAAAACAATAATTAGTAGTATTGACAGAAATTTGAATTAGTACAAGTGAGAAAGGAATATATACAACAATGTATTATACATAATGTATGCTCAAATGGCCCCCGATTCTTGCAAAAGTCCAACCCCAACAGCGAGTGCAAGTAACCAAACGGGGCTCTGGCACATTTGTAAGTGCAAAGTTGAACTGCTTTTCACATGTGTAGACATGTAGTGCACTTACAGTAAAAAAAGTCACCAACTTCTACCCACCATGATTATCATGGTCTGTACCACGTGTACTAGGGATAAGCAAAAAAAAAAACATAATTATCAGCCATCCATACAGTTCAATACATGGATGGATTAAACACACCCCAGTATATTTATAATACAATATAATGCGGCCCATGATTGCAAAACGACACTGGAAAACACATCTCGCATGAGTTTCTTTTAAACTAAAAATCGAAATTTATTTTTAAAGAGAAATAACGACCATTTCTAACCTTAGAGATGAGTTATGAAAGGATGAATTGTGAAGAGTAATTATAAACGGAAAAATAAGAGTGTCCAGGGATGGGAATCGAATCCACAGTGTTCCGCTTACCGGGCAGATGCCATGTCCACTAGGCTACCCCAGTATAAAACTTTTTTAGTGATGATAAAGAATAAGCCACATCACCAGTTTTAGACAAATTCAGATAAAAGCCAACAACCTATATACCATGGTTTCAGGATATGGCTCTCATTAGTAAAGGGAGAGGTGCCTCTTTATATACATGAATATCCTCCTCACCCAACTTTATGTTGTAGAATTTTCTACATGATAATTATTAATTCTCAACGATGATCTCATAATTTAAAAGTTTAAAAGTTAAAAAACTTCGTGATATACACTCATGGACGAAACTTAAGGAAGTTGTACCTTATAGCATGTATATCGGGATTCAGACAATAACTCTGAAAGATATTACAGTGACCTTTAATGAAGACACACGATTTATCCAAGTGTGTATACACTCATGGACAAAACTTGAGGAAGTTGTACCTTTTAGCATATATATCGGGATTCAGACAATAACTCTGAAAGATATTACAGTGACCTTTAATGAAGACACACGATTTATCCAAGTGTGTATACACTCATGGACAAAACTTGAGGAAGTTGTACCTTTTAGCATATATATCGGGATTAAGACAATAACTCTGAAAGATATTACAGTGACCTTTATTGAAGACACACGAGAAAACCAAGGGTGTATACACTCATGGACAAAACTTAAGGAAGTTGTACCTTTTACCAAGTATATCAGGATTCAGACAATAACTCTGAAAGATATTACAGTAACCTTTAGTGAATACATACGAGATAACCAAGTGTGTATACACTCATGGACAGAACCTAAGGAAGTTGTACCTTTTAGCATGTATATCGGGATTCAGACAATAACTCTGAAAGATATTACAGTAACCTTTATTGAAGACACACGAGATAACCAAGTGTGTATACACTCATGGACAAAACTTAAGGAAGTTGTACCTTTTAGCATGTATATCGGGATTCAGATAATAACTCTGAAAGATATTACAGGGACCTTTATTGAAGACACACAAGATAACCAAATGTGAGAACAACCTCTGTCTCCTTAAAAAAATTAACAGATGACTAGCGACATAAAAGACTTTCCACTTCCGTAAGTTTTGTCGAACAGTGTATTAAAAAAATGCGCCTCTCCCGTCAAAATAAACTCAGAAACTATGCGCCATTTATTGATTGTCTTTACAGACTAGCGGACTCGGGTCGTTGACAAAACCACAACACCAACTTTGACAATATCAGAATTCCATCTGGATGGTGTCGGGCTAATGGCCTTCGTCAGTTCAGAATGATCTATGATTTAATGAGATCCACAAAGGATATCTTCAGAGTTTACCAAAGAGCCGTTTGTGTAAAAGTGTGGGTGGTCCAAAACATAGGTGGAAATTTTGCCAGGGGGGGAAATCTACCATCAAAAGGACGCCTTTCTTGTCAAAATAGACCCAAAATTTATGCGCCAGCTGTTAACCCTCCTTACGAATGGCACACAAGAGGCTGTGCCAAGATATTTTCATCGCTCTAAGGACAGTAGGAAACTGTATTTTTTTGTTTAATAAAAAAAGAGGGAAAAAAATCGCGTTTTAAAGTATTTTAATTTCTTGTTTATATGAAAATCCGTTTCATTCGCACTCCGATTGTTTGTTTACTGTCACGTGATCTTAATTAACCAATCAGCGCTGAGTTCATTTGTAGCCAATCAGCGGGCAGTGTTTTTTTTTTTTTAACTCAATGGTTACATCAAGTTACGAAAAGTACACTCTATATCCAATATAAGATAATAGGTTCGATTCTTTAAATTTTACTCTTTTTTTTTTTTTAAACCTTAACTTTTTTTTGGTCATTCAATTTCTACTCTAAAAAAAAATATTTTTAAGTTGTATATAGAAATTATATTAATATTAGAGTACACATAATCTATTTTTTTTACAATAGAGATCTGACGCCTGATTTCCATAATCCGTAATGGTAAATTTTAAGCATATCGACATAGGAATAAAGCTATTAAGATATATAGACTCATGGAAAATCTTTGATACCTCCAGTCGTCACGGTTATTTACCGTGTCTTCAATAAAGGTCACTGTAATATCTTTCAGAGTTATTGTCTGAATCCTGATATACATGCTGAAAGGGACAACTTCCTTAAGTTTTGTCTATGAGTGTATACACACTTGGTTATCTCGTGTATCTTCAATAAAGGTCACTGTAATATCTTTCAGAGTTATTGTCTGAATCCTGATATACATGCTAAAAGTACAACTTTCTTAAGTTTTGTCCATGAGTGTATACACACTTGGTTATCTCGTGTGTCTTCAATAAAGATCACTGTAATATCTTTCAGAGTTATTGTCTGAATCCCGATATACATGGTAAAAGGTACAACTTCCTTAAGTTTTGTCCATGAGTGTATACACACTTGGTTATCTCGTGTGTCTTCAATAAAGGTCACTGTAATATCTTTCAGATTTATTGTCTGAATCCCGATATACATGGTAAAAGGTACAATTTCCTTAAGTTTTGTCCATGAGTGTATACACACTTGGTTATCTCGTGTGTCTTCAATAAAGGTCACTGTAATATCTTTCAGAGTTATTGTCTGAATCCTGATATACATGCTGAAAGGGACAACTTCCTTAAGTTTTGTCCATGAGTGTATACACACTTGGTTATCTCGTGTATCTTCAATAAAGGTCACTGTAATATCTTTCAGAGTTATTGTCTGAATCCTGATATACATGGTAAAAGGACAACTTTCTTAAGTTCTGCCCTATATATATGACTCTATTACGTTGAAATTTGTTTGTTTACAGTTTTTTTATGCATGACAGTAAATATATATAAAATAGATATTTATTTTTCTAGTAGTTAGCTAGAAGTTATACACTCCTAGTTGCTCCTGTTGAAGGGGTATGTTAGCTCGAAATCTAAAGACATAAAATTGTACAATAAACTTAACCATTGGATTCTATTAATTTTACTAAGTTAAAAAGGAGTGTGTGAGAGATAGCATATTCTACTGTGGTGACATTTTCCTGGGATCTACAGCTGTGACGTCCTGACACGAGGAGTATTACCGGAACTGAGTCATTCACTCGACATCTAGGGACAATTAGCTGTCCTCATTCCCACCTCCTTGAGGAAATCTTCCCACGATGACGTCACATCTCCTCCTAGTGACATATGCACATAGGGATATATTTAATAAAAGGGCCATGATATGAATATGTTACGATGCACTAGCGCGCCATCTGTTATCAAATTACAAAACTATTTTAGAGGCGTAATATTCTTTTTAAAATAAAACAATTTCTACTGTCCTTACTGCAATGGAAAAATTAAAGGGAGGGTCTGGCTCATCAGTGGTGAACCCTCCCAGCGGTTTTGCCAGTTTAATCTACCATACCGCTGTTATATTGCATTTTTGGAACTTCCTTTATAGTTGACTGTTGTAAGAAGTTCCAAAAATGCAATATAACAGCGGTATGGTAGATTAAACTGGCGAAACCGCTGGGAGGGTTCACCACTGATGAGCCAGGCCCTCCCTTTAATTTTTCCATTGCAGTAAGGACAGTAGAAATTGTTTTATTTTAAAAAGAATATTACGCCTCTAAAAAAATAGTTTTGTAATATGAATATGTATCACATAAATCATTTTTATTCGTGATAGAACGTTGTGACCTACAGTACGTATTACATCCCAAACACGACACCAGCCATCTCTGTCTTAAGCTCGATTGTACCATCTCGACGACCGTCAATAGGGCCCAACAGCCCGAAACGCATATCTATTTAGCTTTTCTTAATGTAATCAAGGATGAGTATTCGGCCGATTTTGGAATAATTTTTTTGAAAAATCTACGTTATCGTTTATATTTATTACTAGCCGAATTGGCTGCCGGCGAGCACGTGACCTTCCTGTGCGCGCGCATCCGTGACAGAGGCGGCCAGCCGATGAGGAAAGACGGTCGTGACTATATATATTAATGATAGATGGCGCAAGCCATCAACAACTTTTAGTTGCACGATCAGAAGATGTTTTTATCTTAATTTATCCACCTGATCCTAATACAATTTCACTTTTGTTTTCACATAGGGATATATATCAATTAATTTATATAAATCTCCTGAGATATAAAGTAAAATAATACACAGGTTTCAAGAGATGAGTTTCTTTCCATTTTTATCAATGTAATATCGAGCTTGTATGGTATTATGCCTTGTTATAAATAAGGAAATACTCTTACCATAAAGATTTATATCACTTAGTTTTATTTATTTAACTATTTAAAAGGCAACATTATTAATATATACAGTTATCAGAGTCATCAAGCAACAATTCTTAATAATCAATTCTGTCACCGTTTGCTTTTGTGAATGGAATAAATACCCAAATATGGCCATTTCTCATAACCATCGGTGGTTCAGTGGTAGAATGCTCGCCTGCAACGCGGGCGGTCCGGGTTCGATTCCCGGCCAAAGCATTTTTTTTTTTTACAATTTTTAAAACTTATTTATATATTATACAAGAATGACATCCACGGCGCCAATTTATAATTGTAACGAATAGTATTTGAATAAAAGCATTTAATCGGGTAAAACCCGGGCGTTGCCCGGGTCATTCGGCTAGTCTAACTTATAACAATCACAGCTATGCCGGAACTTCCGCCAGCCTAAGATAAACAAAAACAGTAATAATGATGATGATCACCTTCCCGATAAATCCGCCGGGTTGTCAGATGGTATCTTATTCTCAACACAGAGCTTTCGAAGATCTCTGCGTTTCTATAGGCATTGGAGAATTTATTTTTAATTAGAAAAATCGTCCAATGCTGGATTCGAACCCGGGTCGTAGCGGTCGAAAACCAACGGTTTAAACTACATGTCCACTGACCCCATTAGTGATAATGGATAATGAGAAGAGAACGGGTAATAGTAATCTCATTCTGATATAGTAGTTATAATATATAATAATGATAACGTATATATATATAGTGGGTATAATTGAAAAAGCAAATAATTTATTTTTTTTAAAACATGTATTTTACTTTCATCATTGACTATTTCTTTTATTTTTGACCATAGATTTAGAAGATTCCATTTTTTGAATATTTGTTGTAAATATGTTATAGTTAACCTACCTTTTTTATATTCACGAATATAGGGGATTCATTTTATAAATTCTATATTACTGTGAAAAATAATTAATGTGTAATTATTTTCAAGTAATTCAAAATAAAAACTACTTGATGGGTAAATAATAATCTTTTCTATTTTTACGACTGCACCTTCAATTCTCTATCTTTTTTCAACAACAAAAAAAAATCATAACATAACATGTATATTATATGGATATAATCGAAAAATTATAATAATTGTGTGTAATCTGGAAATATATTTGTGATAATGTGGAAATAAGGGAGAACGGGTGATAATACTGATTATGTAAATTGTAGTAGTTATGATAGATAATAATGATAATTAATTATAAGTATTATAATGACTTTTGTGTATTAATATGGATAATGAGAGGGATAGAGATTCTGATAGTTATTACAATGGGTATAATAGTTATAATGTAACTTATAATTCACTGCGGCTTGTGATTGTAAAACAACACTTGAAGTTACACCGCATTAGTTTCTTTTCAATGAAAAATCAAAATTTATTTCAAAATTTTTCCGTTCATCATTACTCTTCATATTCACCCTTTCATACCTCATCCAAAAAGGTTAGAAATAGTCATTATTTCACCTTGAAATAAATTATGATTTTTCATTGAAAAGAAACTCATGCGGTGTAACTTCAAGTGTTGTTTTACAATAGTTATAATAATGACGTATAATAGTATGAATGATAATAATAATTATAATGCATTTTTTTGAAAGGTATAAATGGATAATAGAAGGAATCAATGATGATAATTATTGCATTGGGTAATAGTTATAATGGATAATAATGATAATGAATAATGGTGTGTAATATAAAATGATAATTATTGGATAATGAATATATTAGTAATAATGGTTATATATATATGACAATATGGAATATTCATATCAGCCTGACAGCAGTCTTCCAGTGTCATAGTCCTCCGCTTCCATCTTGAACTGGAGTTTCCCATATCTGGAACATTTGGCTAGCAATTTGAGGTCTCACAGTCCTTTCTAGAGTCACTTGTAGTTAGGAACACTCATTTTAATCAAAAGTACCAATCTCCCATGAGTGTGAACAATACCCGTTTAAAAAAAAATGGGTAATAACCTAGCTCAAGTTGTACATAACTAAAAGTTAGTTCCTTAAAACAAATATTTCCTTAGAGCAACCAATGTTGGCTGCTTCCATAATAAAGTGTCAACCAGCAGCAGCTCTTTCTATAGTGAACATTTGGCAAAATTATTTTCATATATACTATATTTCAATATATACTATATTTTATAATAATTACACATTTAATGTCCAAAACAATATGGAAGGGTAATGAGATTATATTGGGGATATATTAAAGAAAGAGAAAGAGAGAGATAGGGGTAATGGCCAATAATGGTGGTAGCCATGGAAGTTCTGAGAAAGAATGCAATCGCCCGAAAGTTTGTCGAGTGGCGTACTTGACGTGACGCAATCTGTCCTGCTACTGGTCTAATGGCGGGTTCGTCTGCTGGACTCTATAGACACACTCTCTTTAAACTTGTCGTCTGCTTCTTCTTTTACTACTGCCACTGTTTGGGGAAAGCTAAACATTACCTCTCTCGTAGAACAACTTTTCGATTTCCTCAACCTGGAGGCCTGAGACATTGAACTGATCATTTATGTTTCTTTTTAGTTGTTGTCCTTGTGGTTTAATAAAGGTAGATTCGGAGGAAAATATAGCTGCATCGACCAATCAGGACAAGCAAGAAATGAAACGTGAGAATCAGTTAATGGACATAATCGAACAACTGAATGATGAAATTATCCTTAGGCCCCTATATAACCGAGGGTCGACCATTAATGATGTCGCGTATGCGGTCCTGTACCCCCATCTTAGGGAGAGTTTCCTCGCGGATACCTTACCTAAACACAAGATTATTCTTGTCATGTTCTTCAACACAGTCATCGCTGGGGACACGGATTCCATAACTCGCAAGTCTGAACTCAAGACGATTCTAAGCTCCTGATAGGATCCAGATGTACCTTCAGAGAAGGCCTCGTCTGTTGTATATATTTTCTCTACTATTTTATATTCTGTAAACTCTCTCTTGACCGTTTTCTAGATGTCAATAAACCATTTTTAATTGTCAATTGTCAACCAATAGTTTATTTTAACTACTGACATTTCAGTGACTTCTGTCATTCTTTTCACAGGAAATGATTGAATCCTAGTTCTACTTATAAAATATAAGTTGATGTGGCTGTGTTTTTGTCTCCGAATCAATTTACAACCAATAACACTGATAGACAAAACTTAAGGAAGTTGTACCTTATAGCATATATATATCGGGATTCAGAAAATATCTCTCAGAGTTATTTTCTGAATCCCGATATATATATGCTATAAGGTACAACTTCCTTAAGTTTTGTCTATCGGTGTAATTATCTTCAAAAATAAAGTTAGAATCTCACTCTAAAGACCATATTCTAGATACAAGACTGAATTCAATCTCTTCTTGAAGTAGCCTCAAATCCGAGACTCTGTTTGATTCAATAGATTCCTTATAAACTTTAACTCACGTGTACTGGTATAAACACTGTTAGCTAATTATGACAGAACTGCTCGGTTCCAATATCACTAGGTACCACTCAAAAATAACAACCTAGTTTATGATAATTGAAACAATGAATAATATGTAAAGGTTATTCACATATTAACAAAATGTTAACGTGGGATTTAATCCCAGTTCATGACTGTCGGGAATCGAGGGTGTTACCCACTCGTCCACCGACGTTTAGATTGTTCTTTGACAGAAATGTGATCGACTTCAGAAATAAACATTTTTTTCTTTATAAGTGAAAATTCTTTCACAATTCTAAATATATTTGAACTAACTTAATCTCTTGTTTTTCACTATCTGAACTTATACGTTTATTGAATAGTATCAGGATAATGTATATTGATGGCTATACTATTTTCGAGTATCTGAGTTTGTCTGAATTGTAATAGGAGCTGGTCTAGAGAGGGCCTTTTGGGAGACGCTGAATACAAAGAAATATTTGAATGTAATTCTACTGTCCTATAAGCTTATGTCCATAGTTTTCCTGAAAACAATTTCTGAGATTCCAACCTTCAGTGTTTGCATATATAAGCAGAATCGTCCAATACAGTATTAGAGCTCTTAGAAGCGATATGGTGGATTAAATTGGCGAAACCGCTGGGAGGGTTCACCACTGATGAGCCAAGCCCTCCCAATATATTTTATTCATCGCAGTAAGGACAGTAGAAGTTTGTATTATGTATAAAATAAACATTCGTGCTTTTAAATCCTTTCATTTTAAACAAAGAAATATATTCAATGGACACTTTGGAAAATTCGGAATATTTCAAACAAATGCCATAGGTTTCTAAAGATTGGTTTCTTTATCTTTCTTAAACGTAATCTCGGGCATCTCTGTCCTTTTACAGGAGTATATAGAAATGTTTATTTAATTAAAAAGGCATATATTGGATCAAAATATCATTTATTTTTACCAATATTTCAGTTGGCTGAATGCCAACCTTTATCGAGTATTATAACATATTTAATGTGTGTCAACAACAAACTCAGCGCCACATAACGTCAACAGAATTAAGTTTTAAAAATATTTTGTTATATTCAATGGGGATAAATTTATATATATACTAGCGGATGTGTACCCGGCTTCGCCCGGGTTTTATCCGAGTGAAAGTTTGCCTAACGAATCTATATATATCAAAATGAATGTATGTGTGTGTGTGTGTCTGTTTGTCCTTTATGCCTGACCAAACCACTCATTGGAACGCCATGAAACTTTGGGAAGTTATTTAGTATAGTACTGGGAAGGTTTCTAGCAAATAAAATTTTTGAAATAACTTTTCGCTTTAAAATAATCAAGATAAATATTCTAATTTATCTGTTATAATTCAACAATCTGCTCTAAATATTATCATGATGATACGATGATTTTGTAATGTAGAAAATTAGGAAAGACAAAATTCAGGATGACACGGCAATTTATTTGAGACAAGAATAATGATACAATTCCAAGGCAAGATACTATTCCTTTAACTTCCAATTACCGAGGGAACCAATTAATATTGATTTTATTCAACTTATCGAGTATTTTTCAAGGGACCGGGAAAAAATGTTCACTTTATTGAGAGATTCGTTAGACAAACCTTTACTCAGGTAAAACCCGGGCGAAGCCGGGTACGTCCATACAAGAATAATGATACAATTCCAAGGCAAGATACTATTCCTTTAACTTCCAATTACCGAGGGAACCAATTAATATTGATTTTATTCAACTTATCGAGTATTTTTCAAGGGACCGGGAAAAAATGTTCACTTTATCGAGAGATTCGTTAGACAAACCTTTATTCGGGTAAAACCCGGGCGAAGCCGGGTACGTCCGCTAGTATTATATATTATGAAGTATAATAAACAATGTTAAAGATTAGTTTTAATTATTAATCAAGATTGTGTGTGAATATGTGAGAAAGATGTAATATCGTTGTTGTTTTCTTGGCCGACTGTTTTACATATGGTGTTATCTTAAAATTGCTTGTTTTGAATATTTTTTTAGATTGAGTTGAATGAATTGCTGAATTTTTTTTGTATTTATATATAAATAAAATTTAACTCTGTTGATTTTTTTTGTATTTAATCGATAACAGCGAAGTTACGCATGTTAAAGTTAGGAAAAAATATTTTGATGTTAAGCAAAACCTGCTCCATCTCGTTTTAAATAAATGTTGAAAATTTGGTCGAAATTGATGCATTGTAACGAAAGTTTTTAGTGAACAACACTTATGAAATTTGCATTTTATTAATATAGATATATAAACATTTATATTATGGACAAAATAATTTTGTAAAATATGGGTGTGAATATTTTGAAAATTAACAATAACGCCTATTTTATGTTCACAATTATTTGATTTCCTGAGGAGTTTTAACAGGAGAGGTGCCTCTTTTAGTACATGAATATCATTCTCCCACAACTTTATATTATATTCTCGACTGTTTTGTCTTTTAACAAGAATCATAGGCGTCTAAAATCATTTCGATTTCTTATAACAGATAATACATCATATTGCCACGTGGAAATTTAGGAAAGACAAACTTCAGGATGACACAGCAATTTATTTAGAACAAACTATGAATGATAAACAAAATATAATCAATGAGGGAAGTTTATTAGAGTAACAAAACATAAACATCATAAATGATCCTCTGTTAATAAAATAATAAATACTTTGTTACAATACACGCTGACGAGCACCAACAGCGCGAAACGCGTTCGTGGATGACTTTTCTTGATTTATCAAGAAATTGGGTTGGCCAATTATCAGGGAACAGGTTAAATCAATGTTTAGTTTATTTCACTTCCACTAGATGGCGCTCTGCAATCTAAAAAGCACATGTGCTCCTGGTCAGGATATGCTTTCTTTATTTTTAATATATTTAACATATCTTACACCAAAGACTTATCCTTGAATCCATAGTATCCCACAAACTGAACAGCATCAATAGAAAAATAGAGCTTCCAGAAACTTATCATCCTCTTCTGTGTCCTTTATTTAATTAAGATTAATATATTCAATTAAGAGATTAACATATATAAATAGTTTATAATAAATATAAATTTAACATATTTAATTAAGATTAACATATATAAATAGTTTAAAAACTTTCCTTTTTTGTATATATATATATTCCTACCTACCATTTGTACCATAGTTCTTATAAGTCGCGCTCGCCTGTTGAAGGGTTTTTTGCCCGAAAGCTTGCACCTATTCATCAATAAAAGAAACTCGTCTTCCATCACTCTAGCCTAGTGGACATGGCACCTGCCCGGTAAGCAGAAGGTTGTGGGTTCGATTCCCGCTCCTGGACACTTTTTTTCCGTTCGCCATTACTCTTCATATTTTCACCCTTCCATACGTCATCCATTCATATATAGACCATCACTCTTCATATATTCAACCTTTTCATACGTCATCCAAAAGTTAGAAATATTAAATATTTCTCTTTGAAATTAAAAGTGATTTTTTCATAAATAAAAAGAAACTTATGCGGTTAAACTGTTTGTATAGCTTTATAATTATACGCCGCAGTCATTTATAAGTATTATAAATATATTTAGTGTTTGATACATTTTTCTATGTCGAGGTTTGTTTATCCATGTACATCTCATTGAGACAAACATTGAAATGGCGGATGATGTTGACAATGGGAATTCAATTTGGTGGTTTTTGATGGATGTCTGGTCCTCCCTCAAGATTATCACTTCTGGAAGCCTTCATCTATCTTAGGAACTGTTTACTTTACCCTATCTACTGCGATTGTGTGTTTCTTTTTTTATAAACTCTCAACCCAATTTTTATTGGAATTTCATAATACACCTATCCCCCGATTTACACGGTACTTGTTTTTACACGTTTTCGCTTTTACACGGTTTTCCAAATTAGTTTTTTTTTTATCGCACTATACTAAATGCTACTGTGATTGAACACATGCGGTGTGTACACATCTCACAAGGAATCCCGAGCTTATGTGCTGACTACATATTTTAACCTGTCAATGCATTTTATTTTCATTTCTGTGTACACCTATCCCCCGATTCACACGTTTTTCTCAGGAACGTATCTACCGTGTAAATCGGGGGATAGGTGTATAGTAGAACCTCTGAGAAGACACCTCAACAAAGGAGAGTTTTCATTAACAAAATTGCTATTTTTACTATTTTGACACTCTACGGTAAGAGGACACCTCTCCCTAAAGGACACTTTGGCTCTGAAATTAGGTATCCTTTACAGGGAGGTTTTACTGTATTTATCGTTTTTTAAATCTATAATGTTATGTTTTATTTGTTTTTCAGACTATAGTGTAAAGTACAGGTATATTGCTGTTCGTGTTTTTTCTTTGAGTTGCTTGATACAATATGTAAATAAGGTTTTTATCTATATCTATTATAAAATTAATGAATGAAAGTAAATATTGCAAATAAATATATAGGTGCAAACAAAAGTAGATATCTTTCTTTAGGAAGGCATCAGAACACTACATTAAAAACATACCATCCCGCCCTCAATATTCTATATACAGTTACGTGCGTCATTCTTCATCTCCTAATCAGTCATCAGTCGTCAGTTTTCATCTCTGTCACCGTTTGCTTTTTTTTTTTTTTGGAATGGCGCCCTCCTATTAGTTGGCTACGGTCACGCCACCTTTGCCCCCCCCCCACTCGCCTTTTTTTTTTTTGGAATGGCGCTCTCCTATTGGTTGGCTACAAACACGCCACCTCTGCCCCCCACCCCCCCATCATGCCCCCCCACTCGCTTTTTCGTTTTTGTAACTATTGTGTTGGAGCGGGTCGCTCCTTAAATAAATGCATATATTAGTTAATAACCAAATGGAATCCTCTCTTTTTCTTTTTCCCAGTAAGAGACGCCTACGGAAGCCAACAGTACATAGACAGATAAAGCACATAGGCTATAGTTATTAACTAATATATGCATTTATTTAAGGCGCCAATTTATAATTGTAACAAATAGTATTTGAATCAAAACATTCAATCGGGTAAAACACGGGCGTTGCCCGGGTCATTCGGCTAGTATACCTATATGCGTGTGCAGCAAAAGAGGCACCTCTCCCTTTAAAAATGCATTAAAACGTACTGGTACCTAACGTTATGATGGTCATGAAGAATGAGCCACATCACAAGTTTTGACAAATTCATACAAAAGACCAACAACCTTTATACCATGGGTTCAGCCTTATGGCCCTCATCAGTACAGGGACGGCTTTGTTTTCACAACATCCTACGAGAGGGGTAATGAAATCGGTCAAATTTACCAAACAGGTGTTTAAGCTGGTGAAGTGGCAAGGACAGATTTTCAGACCAGATTACAACCTAAAGTTAGAAAGAGGGAATCATATATCGCCGCAACTCTTTTTTATTAACGCGATTAAGGAAGCTTTCGGGCAAGCCCTTCTTCAGCTAATTATAGTGTACAAACAAGAAGAGATTATATATCGTTTTTAATATCAAATAAAATAAAAGAAGTATATAAAGAGTTGCGGCGATATATGATTCCCTCTTTCTAATTTGTCGAAATCCGCAAACCGTTTACCACGAACCTAAAGTTGTGAGAGGATGGTTTTCATGTACTAAAAGAGTCACCTCTCCTGTTAAAAATTCTCATGAATTCAAAATCGACCTCTGTACTAAGCTTTTCTCTGAATTTACCAAAACTGGTATTTTGGATCATTCTTTATACCCCACCATTACGTTTTGTACTGGGGATATATACATAATGCATGTGTTTCGACACATTTTTTGAAAAGCGAGTTTCTCCTTTCGTTATAGATATTCAATAAAACACACTCTCATCAATTAAATGTCTAGATATTTAAGAGAGATAGGGAGGAGTAATACATTCATAGACAAATCTTATGGAAATTGAAAGTCTTTGATATCGCCGGTCGTCTATTTATTTATTTATTTTTAAAGGAACAGAGGCAATTTTGTTTACAATTGGTTATCTCGTGTATCTTAAATATAGTTCAATGTAATATCTTTCAGAGTTATTGTCTGAATACCGATAAAAGGTACAACTTCCTTGAGTGTAATTTGCGGTTTTATCTTTGGCTAACAAAATTATATCTTAGATAAGTTACACAAACTTCTCTCGTTATCATAGAAAAATGAATATATTTGAAGAAATTATTGAAAAGAAGAAATTCTAAATGCAGTTTGACAAGATTAACTATTGTTTAAAATTTTGTTTTCTATACCTTCCCTCTATATAAACAACGCGTGTTGAATAGTTAGTGAGCTAATAGATGTTTTTTAAACTTCTCACGTCGCTGGGTAATCTTTTAATCTCCTGGAAATTTCTGCGGGAATTAATTGCTTGTCAAAAAAGTATGATCGACTTGACCTTTAACTTTACATTTAACTTTTTTACTGATGGCGGCGTCTCTATATGTCAAACATTCTGTTGTATTTGTTCTAACAACCAAACATATGTAACATAATTAAACTGGCGAAACCGCTGGGAGGGTTCACCACTCATGAGCCAGGCCCTCCCATTAATTTTTACATTGCAGTAAGCCCGGTAGAAATTATTTATTTTAAAAAGAATCATACGCGTCTATAATAGTTTCGTATTTTGATAACAGATGGCGAGCTAATGCTTTATAATATGATTTATCATGACTACATTCTAATAAATAATGTGTGACGTTTCGATAACAGCGTTGTTACCATCTTCAGACAAAAGTACTGATAGATTAGAAAGATAAGCTGACAAGATTACATCCGAATAAATATATTATGCGTAACGTAAAACTTCAGTACATTTGTCTCTGAAGATGAAGGTACAATGTTATAACAGAATAATTTGTGGTGTTGTTATCCTTGGTCAAATGTATCTCTAATTTAAATTGCTAGTTCCAACTTATCAGTAAAATTATCTCATGAAGAAAATGCTTTTTCTTAATATTTTAGATACTTGTTCTATGAGCGTTTCTCATCAAAAAGGTGGCAAGCATTTGTAATCTGATGATGGTAACAAAGCTGTTGCTGAAACGACACACATAATATATTAATTTGTATGTATTTTGTCTCCTTATGCGTTTACAAAACAATGGCTCTCCAATTGTCATACATTAGTGTCGGTGAATTTTATCTAACCTAACCAAGGGGAAGTTTTTATAAACTTCAATTACCTAACTATCTTTATCATTATAACTAGTAATAGATAGAGAACATTGCTGCTGTAATAGAGATGTACGGAGACATCTGAGGCTTTTCATTGGACACGACAACAACACATGTCTACCCAGAACAGCAGCTTTACACACCCAAGATAGAGAACATTGCTACTGCTGTAATAGAGATGTACGGAGACGTCTGAGGCTTTTCATTGGACACGACAACAACACATGTCTACCCAGAACAGCAGCTTTACACACCCAAGATAGAGAACATTGCTTCTGCTGTGATAGAGATGTATGAAGACATCTGTTCATTGGACACAACAACAACACATGTCTACCCAGAACAGCAGCTTTACACACCCAAAATAGAGAACATTGCTGTGATAGAGATGTATGAAGACATCTGTTCATTGGACACGACAACAACAAACCCTTGGACAAGCCATCCGTATCAGAAGTCTATCTTCCATATATAACCTATATTATACTACAAAGGATTAATGGTATACCCTATTTCCATTATTAAATTATTGGATGAAATATTCAATTATTTTAAATTTAGTTGATAATATAGTGCAAGTTCCTAATATAATTTTATATAGATATACAAAAATTATGATTATAAATGGTCATAAACGACATGAAGTTGAGAATATGACATTCATTTACCAAAAGCGACATCTCTGCCCTTGAAAACGAAATATTTTTTTAATAGAGAGAGGTGTCGCTTTTGATACATATTATTAGGTTTTAATTATTATTATTGTATTTTATTAATTAATTATAATTCATATTCATAGAATTTTATTGTTACTTATCATCATTGTTTTTTTTTGTGTGTGTTAATATAGTCTCCTTTTTTTCTTTTATGTAATAAATACAATTAAATCGCATTAAATCTTATTATATATATATCTTACATGTTTCTACTTTATATATATTTTGTTACATATTTTATAAAAGGATACCTCTCTCATCAAAAATAGATACAAATATCTAGACGCTATTGATTCTGCAATCTAACAAACTGATTCGGTGACAAACAACACCAATTTTGATAAATACAGACCGCCCAACGGAAGATCATTGTTTCGGGCAAATGGCCTTCGTTAGTCTAGGGCAGGGTTCGGCAAAATTTTGAGTTGGAAGAGTCAAAAATTACAATTTACAAAATTTCAAAGTTTTTGAAGAGCCACACAATTTTTTTCTTGTCAACAATAAATAGTAAATTAAATTTTATTGCCATCTATCGTTAAAATTTCACTACTGATGAGCCAAGCCCTCTCATTCAATAACTCTTATCATTGCAGTAAGGTCTGTAGAGATAATATTTGATGATATTTAAAAGAAACGCATTGCCAGTAAATTTATTTGTGTAAAATTTTAACAATAAATAGTATTCGCATAAATAATATTTGCATATGGAACTATATAAAGAGCTTCACATCCAAAGAGCCGCATGTGGCTTCGCGAGCCGCAAGTTTGCCCCCCGACCCCTGGTCTAGGGAGAG
Source organism: Cordylochernes scorpioides (assembly GCA_030710605.1). Lineage (NCBI taxonomy): Eukaryota > Metazoa > Arthropoda > Arachnida > Pseudoscorpiones > Chernetidae > Cordylochernes > Cordylochernes scorpioides. The sequence goes on along the minus strand of CP092876.1, from coordinate 1,997,468 downwards.
CTTTGATTCCATGAGATTCACACGGGATCTATGTGTAACTTCTAGAATTTTTCTAACTCTTCACATTATGTAGGATTTATCTTTTTACATCGTTTTTTTTTACGAAATTCGGGACTTGTTATTGATTAGCAGTTAGCTGTCTTCCACTAATGATTATACTAATTAGCAGTATATTAAAAATGAATTAATTTTTCTCTCTTCTCCACAAACTCTTTCCTCTCACCCTGCTTTCTTTACAATTTGAAATTCGAGTTTAAATTATTAGCGTATCCTATCAATTTCTCTTGATAATTTTGTTAATTAATTATTAATGTATATTGTATCCTGTAGGCTGTTAGGTTACGTACATGGCCTATATATTGATGAACTACCCTACTCAGATC
>CP092876.1:1976664-1996985 GCA_030710605.1 Cordylochernes scorpioides | reverse complement strand
AATAGCAATCGCAATATGAAGAAGATCAATAGATAAATGGAACTATAGCGTGCAGGGAAGTTGCTCGAACAAATCATCAGATATCATGCGAAAATAATAGGTGAGACAGAATGTCCAAACAAGAAATAAACAAGATTTCAAACAGAATGTCCCAACAGGAGATAAACAAGGTGAGTGAAACGGAATGTCTCGACAGGGAATAAATTATATGTGAGACAGAATTTTTAAACAAGAGCCAAACAAAATGTGAGACAGAATGTCCCAACAATAGGCAAACAAGATATAAATAGAATGCCCAAAAAGAGGCAAACAAGATGTGAGACAGAATGTCCCAACATTATGTGAGACAGAATTTCTAAACAAGAGGCAAACAAGATGTGAGACAGAATGTCCCAACAAGAGGCAAATAAAATGCGAGACAGAATGTCCCAACAAGGGGCAAACAAGATGCGAGACAGAATGTCCAAACAAGAGCCAAACAGGATGTGAGACAGAATGTCCCAACAAGATGCGAGACAGAATGTCTAAACAAGAGGCAAACAAGATGTGAGACAGAATGTCCAACAAGAGGCAAACAAAATGTGAGACAGAATGTCTCAACAAGAGCCAAACAGGATGTGAAACAGAATGTCCCAACAAGATGCGAGACAGAATTTCTAAACAAGAGCCAAACAAGATGTGAGACAAAATGTCCCAACAAGAGCCAAGCAAGATGTGAGACAGAATGTCCCAACAAGAGACGAACAAGATGTGAGACAGAATGTCCCAACAAGATGCGAGACAGAATTTCTAAACAAGAGGCAAACAAGATGTGAGACAGAATGTCCAACAAGAGGCAAACAAAATGTGAGACAGAATGTCTCAACAAGAGCCAAACAGGATGTGAAACAGAATGTCCCAACAAGAGCCAAACAAGATGTGAAACAGAATGTCCCAACAAGAGCCAAACAAGATGTGAGACAGAATGTCCAACAAGAGGCAAACAAAATGTGAGATAGAATGTCTCAACAAGAGCCAAACAGGATGTGAAACAGAATGTCCCAACAAGAGCCAAACAAGATGTGAGACAGAATGTCCCAACAAGAGCCAAACAAGATGTGAAACAGAATGTCCCAACAAGAGGCAAACAAGATGTGAAACAGAATGTCCCAACAAGAGGCAAACAGGATGTGAGACAGAATGTCCCAACAAGAGCCAAACAAGATGTGAAACAGAATGTCCCAACAAGAGCCAAACAAGATGTGAAACAGAATGTCCCAACAAGAGCCAAACAAGATGTGAGACAGAATGTCCCAACAAGAGGCAAACAAGATGTGAGACAGAATGTCCCAACAAGATGTGAGACAGAATGTCCCAACAAGAGCCAAACAAGATGTGAGACAGAATGTCCCAACAAGAGCCAAACAGGATGTGAAACAGAATGTCCCAACAAGAGCCAAACAAGATGTGAGACAGAATGTCCCAACAAGAGCCAAACAAGATGTGAGACAGAATGTCCCAACAAGAGCCAAACAGGATGTGAAACAGAATGTCCCAACAAGAGCCAAACAAGATGTGAGACAGAATGTCCCAACAAGAGCCAAACAGGATGTGAGACAGAATGTCCCAACAAGAGGCAAACAAAATGTGAGACAGAATGTCCCAACAAGAGCCAAACAGGATGTGAGACAGAATGTCCCAACAAGAGACAAACAAAATGTGAGACAGAATGTCCCAACAAGAGCCAAACAGGATGTGAAACAGAATGTCCCAACAAGAGCCAAACAGGATGTGAGACAGAATGTCTCAACAAGAGCCAAACAGGATGTGAGACAGAATGTCCCAACAAGAGCCAAACAAGATGTGAAACAGAATGTCCCAACAAGAGCCAAACAAGATGTGAGACAGAATGTCCCAACAAGAGCCAAACAGGATGTGAAACAGAATGTCCCAACAAGAGCCAAACAAGATGTGAGACAGAATGTCTCAACAAGAGCCAAACAGGATGTGAGACAGAATGTCCCAACAAGAGCCAAACAAGATGTGAGACAGAATGTCCCAACAAGAGCCAAACAAGATGTGAGACAGAATGTCCCAACAAGAGCCAAACAGGATGTGAAACAGAATGTCCCAACAAGAGCCAAACAAGATGTGAGACAGAATGTCCCAACAAGAGCCAAACAAGATGTGAAACAGGAATAATGAGCCCGCTACACGCCAGCTCTTCGCTCGAAGATTTCCCTCGGGAGTCGCATCTTCGTCCGTATGCTCGATTAATCACTTCCGACCGTTTGACCACAGTCGCCTGTCGTGCTACTGGGACGTACAAATGGCGAGAGATTCGTGCAAGTTATGTAAACCGAAGGTGTAGACTAGGTTATGCAAATTGCATTGGACAGAAAGATAAAGGAGAGCATAAACGATGCGAATACCCAAATCAAATATAATAGAAAGAAAGATGAACCAAAAGAATAGCCAAAACTGATTTTGAAAATCTGAAGATATAATTCTGATAATAAATAAAAAATAGCACGAGCCGAAATTCAGAGATAGATTAATACAAATAAATAAAACGGTTAAATAACCAATCAAATAATGAACGAAGGCTATTAAAAATAGGAGGATATTGAAGAAAAAGAAGAATGTAAAGAAATCAGACGAAAAAGGCAGCTCAGTTAGGGGGATTAAGTCGTCTGGAAGGGTTGTCAAGTCGGTATTTGTGGTGTCGTCCCATATCTCAGGTTGACAGAGTTATGGATCTTTAGTACCTTAGGATAGCTTCATGGATAGAATCATTGATGGATATAGGCGCCAATTTCTTTATAAATCTCTTATTCCTAACTTATAAATAAACACAAACACGTCTGCTATGTTTTCTATTTTTCTTACCTTTTTCGCACATAAACATACACACACATCAGAGCGATCGGGCACGCATTTTTTAGCTCTGCCGTTTTAGGCCTTTGGCGTGTACAAGAATGCAGGATTGTATGGAGAATGTGGTATTGGCTGAAAGACGAGTTGCATATGTGTCTGAAAGGCCTACTTCAGAGCTCCTCACAACACATATATATTATGATACATTAGCATGCCATCTGTTATGAAAATTCGAAACTATTATAGACGCGTATGATTCTTTTTAAAAATAAACAATTTCTACTATCCTTACAGCAAAGGAAAAATTAATGGGTTAATTTTTCCATTGCAGTAAGGACAGTAGAAATTGTTTATTTTTAAAAAGAATCATACGCGTCTATAATAGTTTCGTATTTTCACGTCTACTATGTACTGCTATTTGTAGATTGTCTATTTACCACAACGAATTTGTTGTTTACAAAGTTCCACAGTTTCCTTCGGCTAGATTCATCCTTCAGTGTAGTTAAAAACCCTGCTAAAAAGGATGACAATTTACACATTAAAATATACAAGTAGCAAAGTCATCAACAATCAATTCTGTCATCGTTTGCTTTTGTGAATGGAATAAATACCCAAATATGGCCATTTCTTATAAGCATTGGTGGTTCAGTGGTAAATGCTCGCCTGCCACGCGTGCGGCCCGGGTTCGATTCCCGGCCGATGCATTTTTTTTTTTTTTTTTACAATTTTTAAAACTCATTTATATTATTAATTTTGAAACAACTAAATGGATTGCAAAAAATAATTAAATCAAATACCTAAACACTAATATAATACAATTTTTGCCATTACACACTTTTTTCCTGTAGTTTATGTGTTTCTTCTGTATCGCTATTCTATGGCACTTCTACTATTTATTATCGATGTACTTTCAGTATGAAGGATACTTCACTCGGGGGATTTCTCGGGCGAAGCCGGGTCATTCTTCTAGTTTCAGTATAAAAATTAGTCGCTTTACCTGCGATTTCAAACTGTGTATTGTGGCTATACCACGGCTTCTTTTCCAACCATTCTAATTTGAAATCCTCCTCTTTTTTGACAATTTGACAATCTTTAGAGGCCAAGCTAGGACTTACTTCTATTCTAACTATGCCATAATTTTGAACATTTTTGTTAAAAAGTAGATGACATAAAAGTGAACACAACTTGTTTACTAACCGATGTTATAGGCTATTTAGCCCTTGAAATATTGAAACAAATAATTATATATAAATCCAATATATGCATTTATATATTTATATTTATTAACGTGTGGAGAGAGAGATTGCTTTATATTTATTATATATTTACCTAAATTACATATTCATGAGTATATATCCATATATATTTACGCAAGTTTGGCCTTAAATACCCATTTCTTGGTTTTTCGGGAAGCCATTGGGATCAAAAAATCTTTTTTGGTCTCAATGGTTCAGCCTACTCCACGCTGACGAGCGCCAAAAAGCGCGAAACGCGTTCGTGGATGGCTTTTCTTGATTTATCAAGAAATTGGGTTGGCCAAATATCAGGGAACAGGCTAAATCAATGTTTAGTTGATTTCTGTTCCACCAGATGGCGCTCTGCCTTCTGTAAAGCACATGTGCTCCTGGTCAGGATATGCCATTTTTTATATTGATTTCAACACCTGATCTTTTTATCTTTTATTTTTTTATTTCGTTTTTTAATGTGCTAAGCGTATTTACGCAAGTTTGGCCTTAAATACCCATTTCTTGGTTTTTCGGGAAGCCATTGGGATCAAAAAATCTTTTTTGGTCTCAATGGTTCAGCCTACTCCACGCTGACGAGCGCCAAAAAGCGCGAAACGCGTTCGTGGATGGCTTTTCTTGATTTATCAAGAAATTGGGTTGGCCAAATATCAGGGAACAGGCTAAATCAATGTTTAGTTGATTTCTGTTCCACCAGATGGCGCTCTGCCTTCTGTAAAGCACATGTGCTCCTGGTCAGGATATGCCATTTTTTATATTGATTTCAACACCTGATCTTTTTATCTTTTATTTTTTTATTTCGTTTTTTAATGTGCTAAGCGTATTTACGCAAGTTTGGCCTTAAATACCCATTTCTTGGTTTTTCGGGAAGCCATTGGGATCAAAAAATCTTTTTTGGTCTCAATGGTTCAGCCTACTCCACGCTGACGAGCGCCAAAAAGCGCGAAACGCGTTCGTGGATGGCTTTTCTTGATTTATCAAGAAATTGGGTTGGCCAAATATCAGGGAACAGGCTAAATCAATGTTTAGTTGATTTCTGTTCCACCAGATGGCGCTCTGCCTTCTGTAAAGCACATGTGCTCCTGGTCAGGATATGCCATTTTTTATATTGATTTCAACACCTGATCTTTTTATCTTTTATTTTTTTATTTCGTTTTTTAATGTGCTAAGCGTATTTACGCAAGTTTGGCCTTAAATACCCATTTCTTGGTTTTTCGGGAAGCCATTGGGATCAAAAAATCTTTTCTGGTCTCAATGGTTCAGCCTACTCCACGCTGACGAGCGCCAAAAAGCGCGAAACGCGTTCGTGGATGGCTTTTCTTGATTTATCAAGAAATTGGGTTGGCCAAATATCAGGGAACAGGCTAAATCAATGTTTAGTTGATTTCTGTTCCACCAGATTGCGCTCTGCCTTCTGTAAAGCACATGTGCTCCTGGTCAGGATATGCCATTTTTTATATATATATATATATATATATATGAAAAAATAGTACAAATGTAATATTGTACTGGGATAAGGTGCATAAATTAGAAATAAGGCATCTCCTTATTGTGCAACTGAAAGCCATCAGCAACTTTCAGTTGCACGATAAGGAGATGCCTTATTTCTAATTTATGCACCTTATCCCAGTACAATATTACATTTGTACTATTTTTTCACATTGTGTAGCGTCCTCACGCAATTCTGGCCTTAACTACCCGTTTCATGATTTTTCAGGATGTCTTAATGACCAATTCTTTTGGTCGTTGAGGTACAGCTTGCACCACGCTGATGAGGGCCAACAGCCCGAAACGCGTCCGTGGTTAGCTTTTCTTGATTAATCAAGAATAGGTATTTGGCCAAGTCTGGAATAATTAAAAATCAACGAAAATAGTTGATATTTATTCCGATAGATGGCGCAAGCCATCAGCAACTTTCAGTTGCACGATAAGGAGATGCCTTATTTCTAATATATATATATATATATATATATATATATATACAGTGGCGTAAATCCGATATACTAGTATACACCTGAGGACACAAAATACATAGTTCAATAAAACATTCCCTTGTACCAATGTTGAGTAAAATATATGAGACATCCAGGGAAATGTGTCTTTTCATGAAAAGACACTTTTCCCTGGAGTCCTGATATATTTTACTCAACATAATACATAGGTTAAACTATAAAAAAAAAACGCTGTGAAAACACCCAGCATCTACCAATGTCCAAGTAGTCTTTCAAAGCCACAAGCCAGTGAAGAAGTGGAAATGAACACGCACCAATTTGTTAAGTCCTCCCATTAATTTCCTCGGCTAATTGATTCGGAACAGATCCTTAATTAAGAACGTTGGGTGAGAAAAAAATGTGGGAAACTTGTACACACTCGATGTAGTTGCCCATTGGTTTAAAAACACTTTTTGGAGGGATATAGAAATAAGGTATAACACGTCGAATTACAAAATAAATAAAAATAAATAAATAAATGTATATCTTGACCGCTCACATGGACTTTTTGATAAAATAGCGCCATCTAGTGAAACAAAAATCAACTAAACGTTGATTCAACTTGTTCCGTAACATTTGACCAATCCATTTTCTTGATAAAATCAAGAAAGCTAACTACGCTATCCCTAGTACACTTGGTATAGGACATGATAATCATGGTGGGTAGAAGAATGCGACTGCTTTTACTATAAGTGCACCACATGTCTACACATGTGAAAAGCAGTTTGACTAATTTAATTTGTGATTACGTTAAATATATTTCTGTGTCATCCTGAAGTTTGTCTTTCCTTTCTTTCTACGTCACAGTATTTTTACAAGCCATAGTCAAAGTTAAGTAAAATTTTACACAAATAAATTTACTGGCAATGCGTTTCTTTTAAATATCATCAAATATTATCTCTACAGACCTTACTGCAATGATATGAGTTATTGAATGAGAGGGCTTGGCTCATCAGTAGTGAACCCTCTCAGCGGTTTCGCCAAATTAGAGAGGGTTCACTACTGATGAACCAAGCCCTCTCATTTAATAACTCATATCATTGTAGTAAGGTCTGTAGAGATAATATTTGATGATATTTAAAAGAAACGCATTGCCAGTATATTTATTTGTGTAAAATTTTAACGATAGATGGCAATTAAATTGAATTTACTAATATATAAAGTTAAGTAAGGTTTGCTTAGTTTTAGCTTCAGTTAAGATTGTGTAAGAGTAAAGTTCAAAATTTAAAGTTAGGTGTTAAAATTAGGGTTATATAGTAAGTAAACCAGTGAGGGAGAGCTAGCCTCGTCCTCCCTGTTAATCTTTGTGGAATTAATGGCGAAGCTAATTTCACAGAAAGAAGATTGAAGATTACCAAAGAGATTTCTTGGAGAAGATCTTCTTTAAAAAAAAAATGAGTTTCTCTCCCGGCAACTTACTGCTTAATCCGTCTTCCAGAGTAAATTTGCCTTCCATTATTTTTCTCTCAGCGGATTTGTTCCCTCCAGGCACCGTTGAGGATATTAACTTTCTATAGAATTCGCTTCCTTGCCTCATGTCCTAACTCCGAGAAGTTATTATGGTATGTAATAGGGGAAGCGCTGGTTTTCTCTTTTTCTTCATCTCGAAATATATAGTTACATATTTGCATATATTAAATAATTAACGCTTATTTTTTGTATCAAAAATGTTTATTATTAAACTTTATTAACATCATGAAACGCGATATTCCAAACTCAGGGATATTTGCGTCAATACCTTTCACTGCATCACAACAAATCGGCTATATACAATCCTGTTCAATTCATTATTTTACATAATTAACTGAAGAAAATTGTCTAAAGAAAAAACAAACAACAAAGCAAAACACACAAAGCAAGCATCGCAATTCTTTTTTCTTTCTAAGATTCCTTCTCTTTTTCCAATTCAAAAGAAAGTTGTATATGTATTTACAAAATTGATCAAAATTTTTATACTTTTCTTTTTTGTCTACAAATTATCAAGCTGTCCAATACGACCAAATGTGGCAACTGCCTATCTTTTTCGGGGATATAAACCCTGTAAACAATTATCCACGAGTGGCGAAGTTTTGTATAAGGCAGATATTGGATTCTGCGTTATAAAACCATATAAATATTTATGGTAGCAAATTGATGCCTCAACTAGAATCAATTATTTCCATCGATAAAGAATTTAAGTAAAATTTGAAAGCCCAGTAATTTTATTCAAATCTGTGAAGTGGTCTTGAGTAAATGTATGGCAGTTCCTATGGCAGTTATTATGTGGAGGCCATAAAATGGAGTGTAAGTGGTCTCCCACTGGGACGTCCATAATCCTAGAGGTGAAATATACTTATCCCCACTTAGCCATGGTATTCATAGGGGGTTGTGGCGGCTTGTTTCAGTGTCTCTCTCACCACAATCTGTATAAATATACTTGAGACAGGTATTGTGTGTTTAACATATACATACATACATGTATATTAATATATATATATGATAATTTAAACCAATAACCCTATATTATGTAATACGTATAACAAGCTTGTCATGTTGTATATAGAACTAATTATAAACTAACTAATTATACGCATAATTGACATGTCTCCTTGCACCACCATATGTAATGTACTGAGGATGAATAAATAAAATATAATAGATTAAAAGCCAAGTTAAAAGCAAGATTGAGAGATCCCAAAGTAACTTCTAAAGATAGATTGTTAGCCGACAGCCTGACGCCATTCTCGAGTATCAGAGACACGTGTGACACGTGTATGACCCAATTCTCTTAGTCAGAGCGGTCATATAAAAAGGCCGCGTAGCAACAGCCATTTTAGTTCAGTTCCAGGAGTCCCGGTCAGCGTCACCCCTTGTCGCCGGTTGTCACCAACTCATCGACGATGTAAAACAGTAAGAAAACTTCTCGATCTCCATCTTAGCTTTTGGCTCGCTTTTTATCTATTCAAGGAACCTTCTACAACGTGTCGCTTCGTTTTGTGTGTGTCCTTACCACCCATCGCTCAACAACCACGACTGCACGACTGCTTCTAGCCAACATGCCACACTGCATTCATCTAACAGGGTAAAACTACTACATTATTACATTATTACAGAGAGTCGACTGGATTCTACAAAAGGCTTACCAAACCTCAACACATTATCACAGATAGTCGACTGGATTCTACAAAAGGCTTACCAAACCTCAACACATTATCACAGATAGTCGACAGGATTACCACAACGAAGGAGACCACGACGAAGAAGGAAAAAAGACTGTCCAGATAGATAGTCGAGCCAAGAAGCAAGATGGAGGAACAAGCACGCCAATCCAACGAAACGACCAAGCAATCTTCCCCCCAACGACACAGCCGAACATCCCGCAAAATAAGCCGGTGAGAAGTTACCCACCTTCGACCTTACAACGCAACCATCCAGACGACATGCCACCATCGCCAAACAGCATCCATAAGCTTCTACAAGCTCTACAAGACGCCTTCCACGTCATCAAGACAACAACCAAAGACCAAGTTTCCTGACTGAACAATCATAAAAACTGTGAGTTTTTAAAAAATCTACTTAACTCTCTCTTCATGCTAACAACTTGATTTTCCATAAATATAATGTTTATTTTTACTGTAATTATTTTTAAATCAAATTTTACCATTTTTATAGCATTTTAATTCAAATTTTAAATCTTGTACACCCTCATTTATCAATTTTTACTTTATTTTAAGCAACTTATAAATTTTAATTCATTACTTGCAATCTTACAGTTTTAAAAAAATCATATTATATTTAAATTACTCGAATCATAATTCTAAACTTATTTGTGTGTTTCTCTTAATACCTTATTTTTATACCAAAAACACCAATGTCTTAATTAAATATACAAAACTTTGCAAAAAATCATTGTTATGTTCACTATTTTATGTACACGCCCCATTCAAATTATAAGTCACTATCATGCCATTGCCCTTTTACAAGTATAATTTTCGCACTAACATAAGCAACGATTTAAAAAATATATTCAAATTTTAATAAACATAGGTGAAAACGCATTTTTTAAAAATACAAAAATCGAAAGATACACTATCTTCAAAAGCACAACTAGAAATGTAACTGTCCTTCCCCAAAACAAGTTAAAAATTCCAGCATAGCTACACTCCCTCGTCCTTTTCTTTTTACATGCATAATTATTAATAATTCACACATCTCTCGGAACGAACTTCAACACACTCCCCCATCACTTTCTCCAATTGGCCACATCTATTAACGCGCGATTTAACAACATCCAATTTCGAGCCACACGAGCTCCATATCGTCGCGAACACAAAGATTTCGCAATAAACATTCCACCTCTATAACAATCTGAAAATTCTCGATGTGTTTCGTACAACAACCACCCATGACTAATAAATTTGTTATTCATTCGGAAATTAGTTAGATGCTGTACCAAAAACGAAGATTTCACGTGACACCTTTCCATACAATTCACTTATTAGTGTCACAGCGCATCACAACAATTTTTCTCACTTAACAGGCCCAAGACGCCTTCATGCCTGTGACACCTCACCAAAGCGTGTCTACGTTGAAGTCGCACTTTTATTCACATCTAAACCTGACATCATTGAATAACATTTTTATTAAGTCCGCAACAACGTCGAGACACAACACTTACGAACACCGAGAAAACTATATTTTCAAATAGACAAGTACCACTGTGCTGAGAGATTTTCCCATAGCCAGCAGGGTGACTCACAAACATCAATAAACAGTTGCAGCGGCGTCAGATTAACATGACACATCCAATTGCAGTAGGCCTGTATCTTTGGCACAGCAGAATGCTAGATTTCCGTGTCCAAAATAACCTGCCAGATTAAAACTGATAGGAAAGTTATATAAAATTCCTTTTATAGCAAATCTTATTTTTATAAGGTTGTCGATCCTTTAAATGACATCATATGAGACGCCATATTATACCATCGTAAAAAGACGATTAAATCCCCAAAATGGCACCCATCGCCACGACAATGTTCCAATCTTCAACACTCTTCACTGTCAATCATACAATTATATGACTTTTGGGTACGTTTTTAATATGAACAAACACAACATTACCGGCTCATTCGTTAGGAATAAAAAAGGATTTAACCTCTCATTTCTCCTTAGGTAACGCAATGTTACATGGAAAAAAGATCTGTTAAATTAATAGTTTAAATGATTTTTTCCCAAGCGTAACAAGCCGGCGTTTGGGTAGGCTCACCTAAAGATTTTGCAGACCAAACAGCATAAAACGCTCTGCAATCTTTTTAGCGCCTAAGACAAGCATTACACACTTCATGTATCCAAAGTCCCCATCTTCCACTACACTACATCATTTTTAGGGATCAAGATCGCTCCCCGTCTGGTCTCACATAATATAATAGGGAAGATCTGGCAAAGACCAACTTCTCAGACCGGACCAAAGCGACATAGGGCCACATTGCCTCCCCATAGGTCAAACTAAAGACACCAATAATCTTGGACCTACACCTAGACATTGTGTGAATATGTTCCTTTCTTTTTTTTTCAGGAACGAATATTTTTTGTTTTCTTTTAACTTTTCTTCAAAAGAGACATTTTTTGCTCCATTTGTTTAGCTAATCATTAAAAACCTTTAATTATATTATATTTTTTTTGTATAAAATCTTGAATAATTATTTTTATTTTTATTTTTTTTTACTTTTCAATTATAATCAAATTTTTATTCCAACATTATTTTAACAACTTTATTTTAACAATGGCAAAACAGTTAATTCTTTCAATAATCATTTTTAATTCATTATTATATCTTTTATATATTACTAATTCTCATTATTATATCTTTTATATTTTACTAATTCATTATTATATCTGTCATATAGTACATGCTTGAGCTTATCCACTTATACTCTTTTTATCTACAATCACATTTTTATCTTTTTATTCACTATATTTTTGTTTAATTACTTTATTATATGACAATGTTTGTTTATCATCAACTATCGGGCATCTACAACAATCGTTTTTCAATAATCCTACTTACTAACTAATTCCCTATACTTTCTCACTACCTATTTCAGCCATTGCTTCGAACCATAGTAGAAACGACAGTACTGCTTGACAATTTTTCTTTTGATTTCGTAATTCAACAAACTCTTTGAAAACACAGTTCCCCAGAAGTACAAGTCTCGACTTTTTGGTCTGAACACGTTTCAAAAGTTTATTTCAATCATCCGCAGAGCACAACACCAACGCATGCACAAGGCGTTCACTTTTTTCAATTTTCAATTTTTTTTTCAGCTCTAGCGGACCACAACCTTTGATTTCAAGTCAAGTCAGACAACCTACTGTCGCTCCAACAATTCTACTTATCGCATGGCTCTACCACCCCTTTCAATCATATTAAGTCTTTTTCTTCAACAACTTTTCAACCCAATAACCCTACAATTGTGACAAAGCACTGTAACCTTATACAGGATCACAGGTGAAACATTGCCTAGGAAGACGCACAAGTCTATATCCTCGCTTTGCACCTGGATCTCAGTATTTGATTGTCTGTGCAACACTTACAATTGCATATTCTTCAACCCCTAACCCTTTCCAACGCCCGCCAACAATCTCTTAGAACATCATCATTATTTTTTAGCAAACAAAGGTTTTATCTACAGTTCTCTTTTATAATGAATATCATAACTTTTAAATTAAACATAAGTTTTATTTTTATAATTTTCAGATATAGTCAAATAAACATCTTGTATAGCCCTTTACCCTCACAGTTTTAATTAATTAAAAGAAATTTTAATTACTTACCTGTGTTAGAGAGGCTTTACCCGCTTAAACCCGGATAAACCCTTTCACTCCCGGGGCCCATCTATGATAATTTAAACCAATAACCCTATATTATGTAATACGTATAACAAGCTTGTCATGTTGTATATAGAACTAATTATAAACTAACTAATTATACGCATAATTGACATGTCTCCTTGCACCACCATATGTAATGTACTGAGGATGAATAAATAAAATATAATAGATTAAAAGCCAAGTTAAAAGCAAGATTGAGAGATCCCAAAGTAACTTCTAAAGATAGATTGTTAGCCGACAGCCTGACGCCATTCTCGAGTATCAGAGACACGTGTGACACGTGTATGACCCAATTCTCTTAGTCAGAGCGGTCATATAAAAAGGCCGCGTAGCAACAGCCATTTTAGTTCAGTTCCAGGAGTCCCGGTCAGCGTCACCCCTTGTCGCCGGTTGTCACCAACTCATCGACGATGTAAAACAGTAAGAAAACTTCTCGATCTCCATCTTAGCTTTTGGCTCGCTTTTTATCTATTCAAGGAACCTTCTACAACGTGTCGCTTCGTTTTGTGTGTGTCCTTACCACCCATCGCTCAACAACCACGACTGCACGACTGCTTCTAGCCAACATGCCACACTGCATTCATCTAACAGGGTAAAACTACTACATTATTACATTATTACAGAGAGTCGACTGGATTCTACAAAAGGCTTACCAAACCTCAACACATTATCACATATATATATATGCCGTAGCTGCCGTGGTCAAATGGAAGGGCGCGACCGTTGTACATGTATGCTTCGAAAAATAACTTGTTCCACACTCGTGAGCGATATATATATATATATATAGATGTCGCTCTGCCATCTTAAAAGCACATGTGCTCGTGGTCAGGAAATGCCTTCTTCATTTTTAATATATATATATATATATTAAAAAGGCATATCCTGACCAGGTTCAAATTAAATTTCAGAAGGCAGAGCGCCATCTGGTGAAACAGAAATCAACTAAACATTGATTTAATCTGTTCCCAGATATTTGGCCAACCCATTTTCTTGATAAATCAAGAAAAGTCAACCACGAACGCGTTTCGGATTGTTGGCCCTCATCAGCGTGGTGTAGACTGTACCTCTACGACCAAAGTTTATTTTATATTATATATATGTATGAAAATACTTATATATATATATAATATAAAGTGGCTGAAGAGGAACAAAAATATATTAAACGTTGATTGAGCTAATTCCATGATATTTGGCCAACCCAATTTTTTATTCCTATTTTTTCACATAACTAATACATTCTTTTTTTCCATTTAAAAACATATGAATATTTTAAAAGTAATTATAAAAATTCTATTAATATTTCTAGTTTTATATATATATTAAAAATAAAGAAGGCATATCCTGACCAGGAGCACACCAGGATATACCTTCTTTATTTTTAATATCAACACCTGACCCACTTATTATTTTATTTTATATTGTTTTTTCATATACAGTATATATATATAGGTTTTAAATTAAAATTTTATTATATTTACATATTTAAAAATAAAGAAGGCATCTCCTGACCACGAGCACATGTGTTTTTTAGATGGCAGAGCGCCATCTAGTGGAGCAAAAATAAACTAAACGTTTATTTAGCTTGCTCCGTGATATTTGGCCAACCCAATTTCTTGATAAAAAAGGTTGGCCAAATATCACGGAGCAAGCTAAATAATGGTTTAGTTTATTTTTGCTCCACTAGATGGCGCTCTGCCATCTAAAAAGCACATGTGCTCGTGGTCAGGAGATGCCTTCTTTATTTTTAATATCAACACCTGACCCACTTATCTTTTATTTTTTTCTATTGTTTTTTCATTTACATATTTACATATAATAAATTTATCCGGCATATTTACTATGTGACAATGTTTATGTAATATATCAATAGTTATAATATATAATAATAATATATTCAGTCAGAGACAGAGACAGAGATATGAATAGAGGTCAAGTAAAATCAGGTCAAGTCCCCTACAAAGTTGCCGGATGTAAAATTTGGGTCTAAAGAATCAATAAAACAGTTCGACTACCCTGGAGTATCGATCGCCGACAATTGGCGTCTCGCCAGCCTTCATAATTCACTCTATGATATTCTTTTTATTTTTCTTGACCACTTGACCTGAACACAACCACTTTATTGTGGCGGGGGCAAAAGTTTATTTTAAAAAATATATTTTTTTTTCTGTGATTTGAAACAAAAATATATATTTTAATAAAATGAAATAGTATATATGTGTAATATACATACTTTAAATATATATTCAATTATTGAAAATTTTGTATCACTTTAGAAATTTATTATTTTTTGACCAAATTACATTTTATCCCTTACATTAATAATGTAGATTATATATACGAATAATAACGTGCTAGAAATGTCGAGTTTTATATACATTTAAACCTGTCTATAGCGCCCCCTCTAGGGACTCACTAAAATAGGGTGCTATAGAGAGGAGGTGCTATAGACAGGTCACTTTTAATGTAAATCGCATCGTACAACGTATTTAAAATCGGACTCTATAGAGAGGGAGGCGCTATTTAGAGGGTGCACTATAGGCAGGTCTAACTTTATATTTTTATTCGATTCTTTTTCCTTTTTTTAAATTCACGCACAAACACACAGAATAAAAAAAAAACAATATTTAACGAATCACTATCAGAAAATATACACTCATTGACCAAACTTAAGGAAATTGTACCTTTTAGCACGTATATATCGGGATACAGACAATAACTCTGAAAGATATTACAGTGACCTTTATTGAAGACACACGAGATAACAGAGTGTAAACAAAATTACCTTTATCTCTTTCATAATAAAAATAGACAACTGACTACATCAAAATATGAAACATCCTTAAGTTTTATCCATGAGTGTATTTCAAATTTAATATCTAAATAAAAGTAATGGAAGTGGAAATTCTTTGAGATCGCCGGTTGTCTGTTATTTTAATGAAGACATAAGTTGTTCACACTTGTTTATCTCGTATGTCTTCAATAAAGGTCACTGTAATATCTTTCAGAGTTATCGTCTCAATCCCGATATCTTCTATATATATAAAAATGAATGTTTGTATGTTTGTTGGTTGGTTGGTTTGTATGTCCGGTATACAAATTCGCAGTAGTTCACTAATTCAAACCAAAATTTCAATACATAGGTAAAAAATAACGAGGATGACGATAGGCTATTTTAAAAAATATATAAATCAATTATTAAAACTATATATTCAAATTATTCTAAATAGCTCATCTAGAACGCGGTGGAATCTGATGGCGGGGCGCGCCCATTGGACGGCCTGCGACACGTGGCTTCCCTGTGCGCGCGCATGCGCCGGGAAGGCACTCGCACGCCGGCAGCCGACGGGAGCTGTCGCTTGCTCGCCGGGAGTCAACGGGCGCGCGCATGCGCCGGGAAGCCACTCGCCCGCCGGCAGCCGACGGGAGCGGTCGCTTGCTCGCCGGGAGTCAACGGGCGCCGACATTTACTCGCTGGCAGCCAACGGGCACATGTTTAATGTGTTTGAATAATACATTTAATCATGTAAACCCGGGCGTTGCCGGGCAACCCTAGGAAGCAAGATGTATACAAGGTGTAGACAAGATGAAGATCTAGATGAAGATTAAAACGTTTTTAAAATATATTCGCACTCGGGTAAAACCCGGGCGTTGCCCGGGCCATTCGTCTAGTACATGATATAAGGTACAACTTCCTTAATGTTTGTTCATGAGTGTATTTGATCACAGAAATATTTGACTATATACAATTATCATTAAAATGTCTATTGGGAGTTATTTCAGTGGTTTTAGGGATTATATTTGCATATATAGACAGATGTGGAGAATAAAATAAAGGAAAATTGTCTAAATACATATAAAGTAATACTAGAATAAACATATTGAAAAAAAGGATAGAACAATAGTGAGAATTCAATCAGAATTTTATTCTTTTCAATTGCACTAACATAACATTTTGAGTCAAATATTAAAAAATATCTATCATTGAACGTCAATCAAGTATTTTTTACTAGAACTTCTTATGGGAGAGACTGTGCAGAAAACATTAATACATTTGGTCTCTCCATGAGAGCGGTCTCTTATTGGAAGTTGAATTAGATCAAGACACCAATTTTTTTTTACTAAATGGTTGCTTAGGGATGTGGTCGCTCATGGGAGGTCACACAAACTGTATCAAATCGATATCAATATAAAGATAATATTATAATTAAATACCTCTACAGATAATATCATTTTCTCTCCTATTTCCTTCCTTTTTATAAACAACACAATCCCGAATATTCTGGTCAAATATTTTAAAATAATATCCTTCTTTATTCTTTGAAGCTTCTAGATTTAATATTTTTTGTTTGATGCATTATATTCTCTTAAAGCTTTTATGTAATATGACTTATATATATAATAATCTTCTTTTAGAGCCTCGTATTTCATTCCTTTCAATATATAAGGTTGAATATTTCTCCTGGTCAAATATTTTAAAAGAAATATCATTGGTATATTTCATTCTTTCATCTATAAAAAAACTTCTATTAAACTGGTCAAATATGTTTTTTTAAATATCGCTGATCATTATTACAATATTTTATTAATTCTCTCTTCCAGAAATATTTATTAATCTGGTCAAATATTTAAAAAATAATATCGCTGACAAACGATCATTAGTTTTTAAATAAAAAGGCATATATTGGATCAAAATATCATTTATTTTATGTTATCATGTTATTTTATGTTATAACACCTTGATAAAGGTTGGCATTCAGCAAACTGAAATATTGGTTAAATAATATATGCCTTTTTATTTAAATATTTATTTATGGATTGCTCTATTTTCAAAACAATCATTAGTATATTTCATTAATTCTTTCTTCCACAAATATAGCGATTAATCTGTGTGGTCAAATATAAATTTCAACAATATCATTTACACACAATTATTAGTATATTTCATTATTTATTTTTCTACAAAAAAACATCGATTAATTTAGTCAAATATATATATTTAAAATAATATCACTGACACACAATCATTAGTATATTTCACTATTTATTTTTTTCCACAAAAAAAATCGATTAATCTGGTCAAATATTTAAAAAATAATATCACTGACACACAATCATTAGTATATTTCATTATTTCTTTTTTTCCACAAAAAAAACATCGATTAATCTGGTCAAATATGTTTAAAACAATATCACAGATACAATCATTAATATATTTCATTATTTCTTTCTTCCACAAAAAAAAAAATGGATTTTAATCTGGTCAAATATAAATTTAAACAATAATATCCCGCAAACCACAAAGTTTTGTAATACAGGAAGATACCAACTTCACATTTTCTTCATTTCAATTTTGCAAGAGAGCTCTGGGGAAACCGGAAATTGCAAGGAATCCACTTCCGGTGTGCTGGAGAAATCTTTCGGTTAGGATGCAAATTTGGAATCTTTTAATATACATAGACCTTCAATTCAATCATTTCTCTGGAGGTCGTGGGTTCCTGGGGTAATTGTGCGGATTCAACCATTGAAATGTAGAAGTCTTTGAAATTGGATAAAAAACTTTTTTTATTTACATATACCCCTATCTACATATACCTCTATTTGCATATACCTCTATTTACATATACCCCTATTTACATATACCTCTATTTACATATACCCCTATTTACATATACCCCTATTTACATATACTCCTATTTTCATATACCCCTATTTTCATATACCCCTATTTTCATATACCCCTATTTGCATATACTTAAATACTATTAAGCTGTCCTAATTCAGGAGGATTTAGAGATACCGAAGTGGAACATTCTGCGGAGAAAATATCAATTTTTTGTATTGTGTTTTGATGTGTATTTAATAAAAAAAGACGTTGTCCCCATTTTATACATATGAATAACTTTATCCCGTATACTTTTACAATATATTCAAATTTAATAGAGTATCGTACATGTGGCGGTTAAAAATTGGAGAGTATATACGAGTATAAACCGAAAGTATTTATAAATTTGTTTTGTCTTTAACTTTATAAGTGATTACTGTAATTTGTACTTTATTAACGACAACTTGGCTTTCAGGTTGTAAATTAACTATTTGTTTTAATTTACATTCATGGACAAAACTTAAGGAAGTTGTACCTTTTACCAAGTATATAAGGATTCAAACAATAACTCTGAAAGATATTACAGTGACCTTTATTGATGACACACGAGATAACCAAGTGTGTATACACTCATGGACAAAACTTAAGGAAGTTGTACCTTCTAACATGTATATCGGGATTCAGACAATAACTCTGAAAGATATTACAGTGAACTTTATTGAAGACACACGAGATAACCAAGTGTGTATACACTCATGGACAAAACTTAAGGAAGTTGTACCTTTTACCAAGTATATCAGGATATTCAGACAATAACTCTGAAAGATATTACAGTACCCTTTAGTGAAGATATACGATATAACCAAGTGTGTATACACTCATAGACAAAACCTAAGGAAGTTGTACCTTTTACTAAGTATATCAGGATTCAGACAATAACTCTGAAAGATATTACAGTACCCTTTAGTGAAGACATACGAGATAACCAAGTGTAAACAAAATTGTCTTCTTAAAAAAAAAAGCAGACGACCAGCGATATCAAAATATGAAACATCTTTAAGTTTTGTCCATGAGTATATATGTGAACTTGTTGCATACTTACAGTAAAAGGAAGTTGTTAAATACCCGTAACGATTACAATGGCCTCATGTTTTGTTGCTAGTGTCCATCAAGTTTACTTTTGGTGACACTATGGACAAATATTATCTAATTTGATCTGTTAGTGATTATCACTCACAGCTGATTTAGTGATCTTCTGGTAGCTTTTTTGACCCTCTATCCATCTCATTGCAGGTCTTTCTTTCCTCTTTTCTCAGCAGTACTTGATACAAAAGTGGTTTGCCAGCTTTTTTCCATATATGGCATTGTCCAAATAGGCTCTCCCGTTTTTTATGACGATTTCTCCCCTCAAGGTCTCATGGGTGAAAAAAAAAAGGCCTCATGAATAGTAGCATAAATAAAAACATTCCTATAATAGAAGCATAGGGCGCCTCTCCCGTCAAAATAAACGTCAAAACCTGACGCCATCTATTGACCGTCGCCGCAACTAGCAGCCTCGGGTCGGTGACAAAGCCACAAGACCAGCTTTGGCAATAGATCGCGTCAGGTTTTGACGTTTATTTTGACGGGAGAGGCGCCCTATGCTTCTATGTATCAATTTCCTCCCGGCAAATTTTCCATCTATATTCCTATAATAATTAAAGAAAAGTTCATCATTTATTTCCTTCCTCAACACGTATTCATTTTTAATGTTAAAGT
>CP092876.1:1955701-1976564 GCA_030710605.1 Cordylochernes scorpioides | reverse complement strand
GTAGATTTAATAGATTAGCAAAGCTAAATCTAAATTAATTATAAAAAATAAATAGTTGTTTAGTTTTATAGTTTAGTTTTGTATTAAAATTATCTTTATTACTTTGATTATTTAAATTCAAATTATAAAATTTGTAAATTGTTATTATTTAATAGAGAGAGAGAAAAAAATTCTTTACTTCTTACATATCATCCATATATATTTATAATTAATAACAATAAAATTTAACAACGTAACGTCTTTTGCAATCGGCTGTTACACGTCATTTAGACATACTCTAATTTGTATATAGAATAATAGAAGTGAGAATATATTTAATAGTATAAATTTTAGTAGTTAGAGAAAAGAGAGAAAGACAGAACCATGCACTTTTATTCAAACTAATAATAAGAAAAAAAAAATTTTTGTAAAGAAGGTAGATAAGATTGTTAGTATATATATATATTTTTTTTATAATTTTATATTTTATCCTTTTTTTTATGATTTTTTAAAATTTTTGTATTTTATGATATGAATATATCTAGTTGTATTTAGTAATATATCTATAATATGAATTAACTTTTGTTATAAGTTTGGTTATTATGTTTTGAAACCCTAATGGTAGACCAGACATATACAAAAAAATTTAAATGAATTAATTAGTGGAAAGAGAGATCTGCTGGACCGGAGATTTTCAAATAGAAATCCAGCGACATTTCACTCCTGTGTGTATATATATATATGTACAACATATATACAAAGATACAATTATTCCATTGGCCTTGTAGAACAAGAGTGGTGTACGCGTGCCCGCATGTTCTAGTGAAAAACACAAACAACCTCGATAAAGAGAGGCGAGTTGCCCCTCGAAATTTTGGAACAATAAAATAACTAGAAAACCAATATATGCATCTTTTTAAAATATATATATATATATATATATATATTTATTGATAAATCAAGGAAAATAAAAACA
Organism: Cordylochernes scorpioides; assembly: GCA_030710605.1. Lineage (NCBI taxonomy): Eukaryota > Metazoa > Arthropoda > Arachnida > Pseudoscorpiones > Chernetidae > Cordylochernes > Cordylochernes scorpioides. The sequence goes on along the minus strand of CP092876.1, from coordinate 1,975,609 downwards.
ACCACGAACGCGTTTCGGGGTTGTTGGCCCCTGTCAGCGTGATGCGAGCTGTACCTCTACGATCAAATACTTGGTACTAGAGGCTTACTGAGAAATCAATATATGGGTCTTTAATACCAAACTTGCGTAAAAACGCTGAATATGTAAAAAAAAATAATAATGAAAAAATATATATATAAATGGTTTGGCGCCAAATATATGGGAAGAGGTTAAATTAATGATTGGTTGATTTCTGTTCCACAAGATGGCGCTCTTCTATCTAAAATGTTCATGTGAGAGGTCAGGATATGCCTATTTATTTATTTGATCTAACTCACACATCTCTGTCCCTTTCAAATGTACAGGAAAATGAAAGGCGGAATAACCTTCAAATACAGATTTTTTATCTTCTTTTATAAAATTCAATTGTCATTTATCGTTAAAAATTGTAATAAATATTTTTGGTGCAATGTGTTTCTTTTAATACATATCTTGCGAAATTTCTCACACAAGATCATGAAATTGTATTTACCCAGCTATAAATAGATGTTATAAAGTAAATAAATCAGATGGAGCAGGTGACAAAGTTATCTGGACGCCAATCAAATCTCTCCAATGATCGATTACAAATCAATAAGCTATCGAGTGAAGGTTTGCAAGCCCAACATTCCTGGAATTGAGAAAGGGGAGGTTTCTCGCTTGTGATTTTGTGGAGCATTTATTTATTCGTACCATCAATGTTGGGATTGTTTCGGAGAGTTTTAAAAGTTCCTTTTCTTTTCTTTCCACGTACAGATTTCTCCATTTATATAGAAATATATGTGAAAAAATAGTACAAATGTGACATTTGTACTGGGATAATCAAGAATGGGTATTTAGCCAATTATAGAATAATTAAAAATCAACGAGAAGAGTTGATATTTATTCCGATAGATGGCGTAAGCCATCAGCAACTATCAGTTGCATGATAAGGAGATGCCTTTTTTCATAGAAATATATATGTCATAATATGTATAATATCAAAAGATGTATAATTTCTTTTCGTCAAAATAAGTATGTAAATATGTTAAGCTTGTGTTAAAATGTAAATATGCAAATTCATCTATAAAAAACTGTACAAAAATAAATGTGGCAGACATCGCGGACGAATGCTACGGCACGTCGCGGGTGCGCTGCTCACTTGGCTGGAACTAATTCTTGGGGATTATAGGCATAACGGTTGCACCCTTCCATTCGATCACGACATATATATATATATCATAGGAAATTACCTTTTTTTTAACGTTTCATTTTAAATTGAAAAATCCCATATTTACATATTCTCTTAAATGTGTATTTTAATAGATATCTCTTTTTTAAACATATCAAATATATTTATGCTATAAAATATAAATATATAATTTTTAAAATATAAATTAATTTTCTACTGACCTTACTTTATTGATAAATTAATGGAACGGCCTGGCTCATCAGTGGAGAACCCTCCCAGCGGTTTCACCAATTTGAACTATCATACCTCTGTAATAATGTATTTAGCTGTTTTCCTTTTATACCGATACTGATGTTAAACTCTTGGAAAAGGTATTTTAATGAACTATGTACATTAGCTTTGAGGACAGTAGAATATTTTACATATAATTATAAATAGATGGAAATTTTTCCGGGGGGAAATTTTTCCATAAAAGTACACGGCGCCTCTCCCGTCAAACTAGACGCCATCTATTGACCGTCGCCGCAATCTAGCGGCCTCGGGTCGGTGACAAAGTGGCAAGGACGCTAGTTTGCGGCGACGGTCAATAGATAGCGTCTTGTTTTGACGTTTATTTTGACGGGAGAGGCGCCCCTATGTGCTTTTATAATTAGAACAATATAACTATATTGAGACATTGAATACAAGGATCTTTTTATGTTTATAAACAGTATGGACTCATTTAAAATTTAGGAAATTCTGTAAATACATCTAAGATTTTCTTTCTTGGTTAAAAAAATTGTAATTGCTCGACTATGTCTATTTGTCAAAATTCGAAACTATTTTGAATGCGTAAGATTATTTTTGAAATTGCTCGAAGCATATTATATATTTATAATTGTATGTAATTCTACTGTCCTCAAAGCTTATGTCCATAGTTTATCTAAAATACCCATTCCAAGAGTCTAGCAACAGTATCACTATAAAAGGAAGTTCCAAAAATGCAATATAACAGCGGTATGGTAGATTAAACTGGCGAAACCGCTGGGAGGGTTCATCACTGATGAGCCAGGCCCTCCCAATAATTTTTTCCGTTGCAGTAAGGGCAGTAGAAATTGTTTAATTTCAAAAAGAATCTTACGAGTTTAAAATAGTTTCGAATTTTGATAACAGATGGCGCGCTAGTGCATCATATGCATATTTGTATTTATTTCATTAGTTGTTCCAAGGCAGGATGTGGAATCAATCATGATTTGAATGTCCTTCTTCTTTAAACTTCTACTCAAACCTTGTAATTCACCGATTGTTTATGTAAAATAGTTCTCTGAATTTAGTGTTGTTGCTTGATGTAAGCATCCCTTGTAGGGATATCGCGTCTGATTTGATTATAATAAATTATATAATTTTATAATTGGCCTACCTGAAGCCAGAGAATCTACCACCCAACTAGACGAAAGAGACCTTCGTACCATCAAAACCCAATGCCTGCAGGAATGGAAATCTGATGCTGCACATATATATGACTGGTACAGAGCAGGAGGGGCAAGCACCGGTTCTGTCCTCCCAAGAGAACAACAGTCTTTGATTTCCAGACTTAAGTCTGGTCATCTATGGACAATGACTTTCCAGAATGGTTGCAAGGTTTTCTCACTATGTACTAAGTGTCAACCTGCAACCCCAAGACTTATTATTGACTGTATTGACTCATCCATTGATGAACTCTACTCTTCCCCGGCAGACACCATCAAAGGTCTCAAGCTTTACAAGCTTGATACCTTAGTGTGATTGAGTAGAGATAAGAAAGAAGAAGAAGATAAATTATATAATATTGTGGTAAGTTTCGCCTATTTATCTCCGCATGCGTCGTTCGATTCGAGTGTGAGGTTATCAGGTACTGAGAGATGTGGAGAGACAAACTTGCCCCCGGGTTAGTGAAGGCAGTCAGCGTTACCTTCACTGATGGAGCCGCCATTGATTTTTAGATTGAAGTCTGGAGTACTTCTCTCTCTCTCTCTCTCTCTCGGCGAAGGCTACCATCTACAAGTACCATCTTGGTCTTGAGTTGGTTAATGCCAGCCATCTTATCGACCTGCCCACTCTGTGGGAAAGAACTCTCGCAGTCCATCGGTGGCGGAGTCTTTCTCGCGGTGGGCGCCACCAATGAAGACCTTGTATATATATTATACTAGCCGAATGACCCGGGCAACGCCCGTGTTTTACCCGATTGAATGTTTTGATTCAAATACTATTTGTTACAATTATAAATTGGCGCCTTAAATAAATGCATATATTAGTTAATAACTATAGCCTATGTGCTTTATCTGTCTATGTACTGTTGGCTTCCGTAGGCGTCTCTTACTGGGAAAAAGAAAGAGAGGATTCCATTTAGTTATTAACTAATATATGCATTTATTTAAGGAGCGACCCGCTCCAACACAATAGTTACAAAAACCAAAAAGCGAGTGGGGGGCAAAGTCAAAAACAAAGTGTCTCGCGTAGTGGCGGCGCCATCGTAGCCAACCAATAGGAGAGCGCCATTCAAAAAAAAAAAGCAAACGGTGACAGAGATGATGACGCTCGTAACTGTATATAGAATGTATATGTATATTTATCATCTATTTTATATATTTATATCTATGTATTCATATATCTATCATTATTAATCTTATTTATTCATTTTATGTATTTAACCTTATATAATCTTATATGGACGTTATAATAAATCAGTTTCAATCTCAATCTCTCTATCTTAGCATCTCACTGAAGCTCTCACTGGAATATCTTCTATTGTTGAGTAAAATATATCATTCATTCAGAGAAAAGTATATTTTCAAAAACATTTTTATTGTTCTCTAGCTTTCGGGCACGGACACCTTTCTACAGGAGAAAACCTGGTATAATAATTCGCCAATAGAACACGAGTTAAATATAATCGAATACTATTTTTTACATAATTTTATAAAATTCTATAGATATGAAAAAAATATATATATTAACTTTTATAGATGGAAAATATGCCGGAAGGAAATTGATCCATAGAAGCATAGGGCGCCTCTCCCGTCAAAATAAACGTCAAAACCTGACGCCATCTATTGACCGTCGCCGCAACTAGCGGCTTCGGGTCGGTGACAAAGCCACAACACCAGCTTTGGCAAACTGAGAAGCGTCCACCTAGAGACCATGGTTTCGGGCTAATGGCCCTCGTCAGTCTAGGTCGGACTTTATTCCATGAGATCCACACGGGATCTAATGGAATCTTCACAATTTACCAAAGAGGTGTTTTGCTGGCAAGGTGGCTGGGCCAAATCTATGGCTAGAATATAGATGGAAAATTTGCCGGGAGGTTTTGACGTTTATTTTGACGGGAGAAGTGCCCTATGCTTCTATTAACTATTATATATTTCTTAATTATTCTTTGTATTATATAGGGTGTGAGGCTTTATTCTGTTATAGTAAATTTTAACGACATGATAATTTATTCAGTTTTTTTATTCTATCGAATTAGTTTTAGGTTGAATTAACTTTGAAATTTTCCGTCACATGAGTGCTTCTGTGGGCTGATGTTTTAACATAATTACACTTATGTACAAAACTTAAGGAAGTGGAAATTTCTGATGTCGCCGGTAGTCTGCTTTGTTGAAGAAGACAGAGGCTGTTCACATCTGGTTTGTATAACACATTAATGATCCTCCCAGCTACGTGACGGGGACCACGAGGAAGAAAACTACGAGGACAATAAATAAATAAACAACTTCTGAAGGTAACTATTTCATTATTTACTTTTTAATAATTTACATTTATTATGGAAACCCGATCGGGAAACACATACAACACCAATAAAGAGAAAATAAAGGTGGAATACCCTGCAAAGCTGTAATCTGGCGTAACTATATATATATATATATGTATATTAGATAATAAAAAGGCATATATCCAATCCATTATATACCTTTTTATTATCTAATGAATTAAATATGGATTTCTCTATTTTCAAAACGATATATATATATATGAAAAAACAATAGAAAAATAAAAGATAAGTGGGTCAGGTGTTGATATTAAAAATAAAGAAGGTATCTCCTGACCACGAGCACATGTGCTTTTTAGATGGCAGAGCGCCATCTAGTGGAGCAAAAATAAACTAAACGTTTATTATATATATATATATTAAAAATAAAGAAGGCATATCCTGACTAGAAGTATATGTGCTTTTTACATAGCTTCTTGTCAGGATATGCTTTCTTTATTTTTAATATCAACACCTGACCCACTTATTTTTTACTATTGTTTTTCATATATATAAATATATATATATATTAAACCCCAATTTATCTTTATTATACTTGTGTATATATATATATGCGAGTGATAACTTTTATTTTCAATAAATACCATTTAAAAAATATATTAAGCTATATAGTTTTAAATAGCGCCTCCCTCTCTATAGCGCCCGATTTTAAAAACGTAGTACGATGCGATTTACATTAAAAGTGACCTGTATATAGCACCCCCTCTCTATAGCACCCTATTTTGGTGAGTCCCACGAGGGGGCGCTATAGACAGGTTTAACTGTACCATTTAAAAAATAAATAAATCAAGCTATATATAATTTGAAAGTTATAAACGTCTTCAGGCATTGAGTGGGAGGTTAAGTTAGGTAATAGTTAAGCGGGATTCTACAATGTGATAATAAATTAGTTTAATAGTGAGAAAGAATGATGGCCAAGAAACCATTAGTCAACCCTGCTTCTAACCCTATTTATTCACACCAAGGCATCAATAAACAAAATGGCGGCGTCGTCTACAATTAATGTAAAATCAATCTTCTGCCTTTTTTTTAGGTTAGAAGAAAGGAGCTGTTATTATATTAAAATACGGTTAACTATTTAGAAAGCCTTTCAAATTAAATAGGGTTTAGTAAACGTTTTCTCTTTTAGTATATGGGGTTATTATATTGAAAACGTTTTCTATAGGATGGAGGTTATATGTTGTTATAGGGTCATTGAGAGATTGAAACTTATTTATTATATCATTCACAAATAAGATTATATATATATATGGTTAAATGGTGGATTATTTTTTATAAACCTATTTTTTCTTATTCTTACTGAGAAGATAGGCATCGCAGTCAAGATCCATCGCAGTTACTCACTCATCTTAGGCAATTTTAAGGGTTAATGCGCTGGGGCGGGTACCTCGGGGGTTGGGTGGAAAAGGTGCCATCTATTTAAACTATATTGATTTTGAAATAACTAAATGGATTGCAAAAATATAATTAAATAAAATACTTAGACACTAATATAATACAATTTTTGCCATCACCTACACTTTTTGGCCTGTGGTTTATGTGTTACTTCTGTATTGCTATTCTATGGCACTTCTATTATTTATTATTGATATACTTTCAGTATGAAGGAAATTGCACTTGGGGGAATTCTCGGGCGAAGCCGGGTCATTCGTCTAGTATTATATAAATATGAATGAATAATGATGAATTTATGGATTAAATATATGTAGATATATATATATGTCGTTATCGAATGGAAGGGTGCAATCGTTATGCAATGTAAACTTCAAAAAATAGTTCCAGCCAAGTGAGCACGCGCGTGCCGTAGCATTCACCCGCGCTGGCTCCCGTTTATTTTGTACAGTGTATTTATAGATGGATGAATTTGTATTTACATTTTAACACAAGCTTTACATATTTACATACTTATTTTGGCGAAAAGAAATTATACCGCTTGGGTATTATGCAAATTATGACATATATATAATAATTGCAAAATGAATATACATATTAAAAATAAAGAAGGCATCTCCTGACCACGAGCACATGTGCTTTTTAGATGGCAGAGCGCCATCTAGTGGAGCAAAAATAAACAAAACGTTTATTTAGCTTGCTCCGTAATTTTTGACCAACTCAATTTCATGATAAATCAAGAAAAGCCATCCACGAACACGTTTGGCGCTGTTGGCGCTCGTCAGCGTGGAGTAGGCTGTAACCACTGCGACCACAAAGAATTTTGGTCCCAGAGGCTTCTTGAGAAATCAAGAAATGGGTATTTAAGGCCAAATTTGCGTAAAGACGCTTAAAACATGAAAAATCAATAGAAAAAAATAAAAGATAAGTGGGTCAGGTGTTAATATTAAAAATAAAGAAGGCATCTCCTGACCACGAGCACATGTGCTTTTTAGTTATAATATATATACAATAGGTCTTTATTGATGATACGTTCCATAGTAACTACAAGGTATATAAGAAAACCAACCCAATACAATAATAGAGAGGTAGTAAAACCGCTGAGAGGGTTCCTCACTGATGAGCCAAGCCTCTCATCAATATTTTTATTATCGAAGTAATATATCGGCTGAGTTATATTTTTGATGATATAAAGACAAATTGTTCATTTTTATACATAATAATATATAATTTCTATGAATTATTATATAATACACATAATTATTATCATAAAATTCATTTTAAAAAACACTTTTCTGTAATAATAATGCGTTCAAATCAATTTTGGTATAGAGTGCATTACGAAAATATATTTAATTCAGCGAATTTTAATTAAAAATAGCAGTCAATTCTTTCTTTTAATAAACTCTATTTAAGAATAAATTTCTAAATCAATTTTTCGAAAAGTAATTAATCACAAAATCCCTTTTAATTGAAACATATATTTAAAAAATATATGTTAATAGATTTATATTAAAAATAATTAGCAAAAGATTGTTAAAAATCTATAATTTCTACAAAAAGAACTAAAAGACAGTAAAAAACCTGTAAAATATAACCAAATTCAGGTACCAAGCAAATACAAACAGATATTTGGTCAAATTATATTAAAATCTATTCAATGAGCGATAGATAAATTTGAAACAAAATAAATAATAAAAATAGTTTAACAAACAACAGCCCCAGGAATTGAGCAACCTAAACCATTTAGATATATTCATTTATGGTAAACATATTCAAATTGAAAATTTCATATAAAAAGTAATTTCAGCCGACGAAAAATAACTTTTTTTTTCTCTCATCCTTTTTCATAGCAACCTTTTAAAATTATTCTAGATAGCGTAGATTGTGTATGGAAGTGGTCAAATCCATTTATTTTAATATTCACAGAGAGTTTCTATGAAACCCAAAATAACTATAAAAATAATTATAAAAATTATTTTATTAATGTTAGAATATATAAACACGATATATAATATATATTTAATACAATATATAATAAAAAATAGGAGAGATACCCTGACCGTTCACATGAAAATTTTAGATTGCATAACGCCATTTAGTGTAATAAAATTAAACTAAACGTTTATTTAGATTTATTCCATAATATTTGGCCAATTTATTCACAATATATAATATGTAAAAAAAGGCATCTTTTCCTTTTAAAAATGTATATATTTAAAGTAGAAGATACCTTTTTTTACATATTATTAACTTCTTTTATCATATCTTTATATGCAATATATTCTATCTCCCAAATTTAATATATTTAAGAAATCCATTAAATGTATATAAAGAAAGAGTGAAAATTACTCGTAGGGAGAGAAATGTGAGCTCAGCAAGTAAAAAGGAACATTACCCAATAATTTATTCCAAGAGGATATTTAAAAAGATATTTGTGGAAGAAGTATTAAAATATCGTTGAAATATTGATTTATAATTAAAGAGGGATGTAATTTATGCGTTAAGGTTGTTTTTTAAATCTCTAGTTCGCTTTCAATTAAATAATTGATTAGAGGTTGTTTTAATGATTTTTTTTTTGCAATTCTATCGGTACATTCGATATGCTATCGTATAGCTTAACTTCTTTAAGTGTTGCTACATTGTAAGCTTATTACACAATATGAGATTGTTTTTGATAAAAGAAATGTATATAAAACAACACTTAAAGTTTCACCGCATAAGTTTCTTTTCTGTGAAAAATTTTTCCGTTCGCCATTACTCTTCATATTTTCATCCTTTCATACTTCATCCAAAAAAGTTTGAAATAGTAAATATTTCTCTTTGAAATAAATATTGATTTTTCACAGAAAAGAAACTTATGCGGTGAAACTTTAAGTGTTGTTTTATAATCATCGCCGCAGTCCTTTATAATGTATTAAAAGAAATGTATATTCGAATTAATTGTTACGCGATGAATTAACGCGCTGTTATAAACAATGTGAACTATTTTATAGCGGCGTATATTTCTTTCCAAATGAATTAATTTTCTACTACCCTTACTGCAATGATAAACTATAAATAAACTTATTTTGCGAAAGTTTTTCAATATTTTATAATAGAAAATCACAATTTATCCTATATCCGAATGATAAACATAATAGGAAAGCCTGTCAGTTAGTCAGCTAAAACGAGTAAGGCGTCCTTCCTCTATTCAAACAGCTTGCTACATCGCAGCTTGCGAAAGGAAAACATTCTCGGTAGTCTATCCGTCGGTCTGATCTCGTAAAGTACAGTCAACAACAAGCTCTGCCACATATCGTCATCATCTGAGACCAGACTAGAGGCTGAAGGAGCTAAAGGAAGTCCTGGCTAACATTGTCAGGAACCAAGCTCCAACATATGGTGAACCTTTCCAACGGTTTAAAATTGGCGAAACCGTTGGATGGCTTATCATTAATGAGCCAGGTCCTTTCCATGATTTTTATCATTGCATTAAGGGAAGTAGAAACTTGTTTAATTTGAAAAAAAACACTATGTAATAAAGTTTACATATTTCCCTGAGGAGAATGACAGCTAGTCATTGAAACATCGGGAGATAAATCATTGGTTGATGTCGATATTCCGTATTTACATATTGAATTAATTGTTGCATAGTTTGTGTATAGCCATTCTATGGATAATTTAGAACCCATGGTTATCTAGAAGAGGACTCTCTACGTTGTTGGGGAAATTTCTTTGACAGATTAGCTTCGTTCTGAATTTTACAAAACTGGGGTTGTGGTACCTTCTTCAACACAACCGTTACATTATGTACTGGGATGATGAACCAAAAGGTAGTATTTTTAAGCCTTTTTACGGTAGAGAGGAATCTTCTGGTACATATATATGTAAATTTGAAACTATTATTGACGCGTATAGGCGATATAATATTTATAATTGTATGTAATTCTGCTGTCCTCAAAGCTTATGTCCATAGTTCAATTAAAATATCCATTCCAAGAGTCTAGCATCAGTATCATTATTAAAAGGAAGATCGAAAAATGCAATATAACAGCGGTATGGTAGATTAAACTGGCGAAACCGCTAGGAGGGTTCACCACTGATGAGCCAGGCCCTCCCAATAATTTTTTTTTCCATTGCAGTAAGGGCAGTATAAATTGTTTAATTTTAAAAAAGAATCATACGCGTCTATAATAGTTTCGAATTTTCATAACAGATAACGCGCTAATGTATCATAATATATATGTGTTGTGAGGAGCTCTGAAGTAGGCCTTTCAGACACATATGCAACTCGTCTTTCAGCCAATACCACGTTCTCCATACAATCCTGGATTCTTACACAACATGCCAAAGGCGAAAAACAGCACACCTAAAAAAAAGTGTAGACGATTGCTCTGGTCTATGTGTGTTTATGTGCGAAAAAGGTAAGAAAAAAAAAGAAAAAAAAAGGTCAGTTAATGATATTAAAATAAAAATACATATCCTGACAGCTCATTAGCATTTTAGATTGTAGAGCGCCATCTTGTGTAATAAAAATAAACTAAACGTTGAATTAAGTTATTCCATGATATTTTTCCAACCCATTTTCTTAAAAATCAAGAAAAGCCATCTACATACGCATTTCGGGCTGTTGGCCCTTGTCAGCATGTTACAGGCTGTACATCAATGATCAAATATTTGTAAAGAAGGCTTCCCGAGAAATTATAAAATAGGTAGTTAAGACGAAATTTTCATAATTACGCTATACATGTGAACAAAAATGTAAGAAAATAAAACCTTTAATATCATATCTTATCTCTCTCTCTCTTTCGATAAATATATATAGGTATGTGAGCAATATTTACCCAGAAATTATTTGAAAAAGGAAAAATAAAAATCAGATAAAAATTTTCATTTAATTTTGAAATTGCAAGCTTACGAGCAAATATACTGTTCTTCAATGGGCTGATACTCTATTAAATAATATATGTATATATATATATATGTACATATATCCATATTTTAAAGTGTACTTCCACATGATAGGGGGAAGTTTAAAACAGGTTTCAAGGGAGTTACACGAGAAATACATTATTATTCCACAGTACTGCAGTGATTTATCAAGCGTAGAAGGTTTGTGTTGAACCTTAGCACGTAGGGTCGTTCTAGCTCTCCTTACATCTTAATGCCGTCGTATAAATATTCAACATTCAACCCTGGAATATCGAACAACGCTACGGAATATACGACAACGAGGGGCCAAGGAATCGTTTAAGAAGAAATTAAAAAAAAAAGTCGTCTATTGACTCGGCTTTGTCTAGGTTCTAATACGAATGAGTATTTATGCAATAATTGTTTTAAAAGCACGAATGTTTCTTTTATACATAATACAAACTTCTACTGTCCTTACTGCGATGAAAAAATATATTGGGAGGGCTTGGCTCATCAGTGGTGAACCCTCCCAGCGGTTTCGCCAATTTAATCCACCAGACCGCTTCTCAGAGCTCTAATACTGTATTGGACGATTCTGCTTATATACGCAGCACTGAAGAATGGAATCTCAGAAATGGTTTTCAATGGTTTTTAATGCCTAACTGGCCTTGTATTTATTGTTTGTGGAAGAGCATTGCTCGATGCAAATATTTTAATATAATTCTACTGTCCTATAAGCTTATGTCCATAGTTTTCTTGAAAACCATTTCTGAGATTCAATCCTTCAGTGCTGCATATATAAGCAGAATCGTCCAATACAGTATTAAGAGCTCTGAGAAGCGGTCTGGTGGATTAAATTGGCGAAACCGCTGGGATGGTTCACCACTGATGAGCCAAGCCCTCCCAATATATTTTTTTCATCGCAGTAAGGGCAGTAAAAGTTTGTATTATGTATAAAAGGAACATTCGTGCTTTTAAATCCTTTTATTTTATATCGTAAAGATAGAGGCTGCCTGGCCGGCATTCATATTTATATGAAAAATAGACACTTCGGCCAGTTGGAGTTTTTTATTTTCTCAACGTTTCGACAAAAATCTTTTGTCTTTGTCAGTAGAAGTAAATAAAAATAAAGAATTTGGAAAGGCGTTAAATTTTATATGTATAGATGGCGCGTTATTGCTTTGTTTTAATAATTGTTTTAACGATAGTGAATTGGTATGATAATTATCATTATTCATAGGTCAATACCGCGACATCTATATATAAAGAAAAAACGCAACTGTAGTTTATTTTCTTATATACATATATACCAACGCATTTCTGACTGTTGGCCCTCGTCAGCGTGGTGCAGGCTGTATCACTACGACCAAAAATTTGGTCCTTGAAGATTTTTATTAATACCAACACACACCTGACCTTTTTAGGTATATCTTAGCCACTAACATGAACATTTTCTAGATAGCAGAGCGCCATCTAGTGGAAAAGAAATCAACTAAACGTTGATTTAGCCTGTTCCCTGATATTTGACCAACCCTTTTTTCTTAATAAATCAAGCCAACCACGAATGCGTTTCGGGCTTTTGGGCCTCGTGTTATTTTTCACACATATATATTTTTTCTGTTAGACCTATATATATATATATATCTCACAGATAATGAGAAAATACAAACATAAGGAGAGAGAGGACAAAGGATTATATTCTTATTAAAACAATATATAACTTATTTACATAAAAGAACAGACATTCCGAGAAAGATATTGAAAGTAACAACACAAAATATGTAAAAATAATTATCCGTTAATTTGTAACAAAATACTCTGCTACAATATATAAACGAACGAGGAAAAAAAGTCCACAGTCAAAAATTAAATTAAAATAATTCCTAGAAGTGATATAACTCAGTGAATAAAGTTAATTTAAGTGGAAACCTTCAAATAACACAAAAAAAAAGTGCGAGCTTTTAAATTGTTGATTGCAAATGGAGGAAATTCAATTTGTATCCTGCGGCGGTAAACGGGTCACTTATTTAAAATTTAATTATTATTTTCCAATTTGTTACTTGCACGAGATAATTGGACTTTTTAAATTATATTTGACCATTTTTAATACTTCTATGTATTAATATATAATGATATGACGTTAACAGATATGTCATAAATCAATATTTATCATATATATGTTAAAAATTAATTTGTTGTTGTTAGATAAAGGGTTGATAAGACAAAGGATCGATAAGATAAGGGGTTGAGGTGCAGTCGTGATAAGAAAAAGATAATTATTTACCGTCAAGTAGCTTTTATTTTCAATTACTTGAGGAAATATTACACATTAGTTATTTTCACATTATATAGAATTTATAAAGTTAATCCTATATTAGTGATTCAAAAAGATAGATATGTTAACTACGCATATTTACAACAAAACTGAAAGTCTTTCAAAAAAACGATGATAACAAAAGTAAAATTATCAATGAATAAAATAAAATATATATATTTTTAAATATAGAAATATTTGAGTTTTTAGATTATATAATATATATATGTAGTATAAATACTATTTATTTACTTATTTTAAATGTTTAATTGGAAAGGAATAGATTGAGAGAATAGAAAAATAGTTTATTTACCAATATTTCACACCTTTATTACAAAATTTATTTTGTCTGTAATATATATATATTTTTTTATTTATTCAAAAATTCCCCCCCCCCCCCCTCATTGCGTAAATAGGCAAATATATATATATTGAAAATAGAGCAATCCATAAATATTTTATTAAAAAGGCATATATTGGATCAAAATATCATTTATTTTCTTCATATTTCAGTTGGTTGAACGCCAACCTTTTTCAAGGTATTATACTGGCTCTGCTATTGGCCTTTATCTAGCGCGAGTCTTAAAAATTATTTGCCGCACTGTATATAACATATTAATATGGCGCTCTGCCATCTAAAAAGCACATGTGCTCGTGGTCAGGAGATGCCTTCTTTATTTTTAATATCAACACCTGACCCACTTATCTTTTATTTTTTATTTTTTGTTTTTTCATTAATATGTTAATGTAAATTTAAAGAATTTTCGCGTTAAAGAGTTCCAAATTTTATATACAGATGGGGTTTCTATTTCCTCATATATATCATTTTTAATTTAAATAGATACAGAATCAAATATTACGCATATGTACTTAAAATATTTGATTTTTTAAAAGTAAATATCTTTTTATTTGAAAATATTTTCAGTAGAGTATCATATAAATTCTTTGAAAATTCCAAGTAGAGATGGTCAAAAGTTTTTTTTTTTTTAATCACAGAGTATCGTAGTTAGAAAAGAACTTCCTCTCTAAAGATTAGGTTAGCAAAAGTGCAGTAACAAGCGGAATTGTTTGTAAATCTTATTCACTGAGGAAACAACCATAACAATGGATTTGGTCCCACTGAAATACTTTGGATTTAGCTGAATAAATATTTGAAATTTCCCAGCAACAATGCTGACTTTATGTTCTGTTTATATTCTTCTTTTGAGATTTTTTTTTTCTAAATATAAAAGAGATTTTTTTTATTTGCAACAATTTTTTTCCAAACAAAAATAAGGAATTCAGAATTTTAAAAAAATATTTTTTTTTCTTTTAAGTTCATATAAATAGTAAATGAATAAATTATCTATATAAACATCTTTTGTATGTTTGTTCTAATGCTTCGGTAACCCACTTTCGATTCCTTTTTCAATAAATAAATTATATATCAATAAATTAAATTTATAAATTTAATTGCTATCTAGCGATAAAATTTGTAACAAATATATTTACTCTGTTTCTTAAAATATTAAAACACACATTGCCAGTAAATTGTTATGGAACAATATTTTTGCGGGGAAGAGCTTTGCTCGATTCAATTCATTGAAATAAAAAGAAACAAATTTCCAGTAAATTTATTTGTGACAAAAATGTTATATATTAAGAGTTGTTGGAAGAGAAGTATAAACTGTCGATATTTCGACAGCCATGACTCGGGATTGAATCCCGCATTGCGTACTTTTTTTCAAAAGATAAAATTGCTTCAATGGCCCGCGATTGTTGAAAAGGTCTAACTCTACCAGTAAGTACAAGTAACCAAACGGGGCTCTAGCACATTTTTAAGACACAAAAGTCAAACTACTTACTATATATGTCACAATAAAATCCTAAATAATTGCAATTAGATATTCAATGAATGAAAGGAAGAAAAAATTGCAACGAGTTTCTTTATTCTGAATGTTGGCGAGCTTTCAGGCGTTAGCCTATCTTCAGGCCGATTTCGCAAAAATATATATATACAAATAATATATATATGCAAATAATATATATTTTTTTGCGAAATCGGCCTGAAGATAGGCTAACGCCTGAAAGCTCGCCAACATTCAGAATAAAGAAACTCGTTGCAATTTTTTCTTCCTTTCATTCATTGAATACTATATATGTAGACATTTGTTGCACATAGAGTAAAAGCAGGCGCTAACTACCCATTATGATTATCATGGGATTATCACGTTGGATAGGCAAAACAAATAGATATGGTTTCTATGTAACAGCACCACGCTGATGAGGGCCAACAGCCATAAACGCGTACGTGGTTAGCTTTTCTTGATTAATCAAGAAACGGTATTTGGCCAATTCTGGAATAATTAAAAATCAACGATTAGTTGATATTTATTCCGATAGATGGCGCAAGCCATCAGAAACTTCCATTTTTATGATCAGAAAATACCTTTTTTTTTCTTAGTAACAGATTTTATAACCCCATTGAAACGACAATACGTGTCCGAAAGCCAGCTAATATGTAAAAAAGGAAAATAATGTTAATCATTTTATTCTATCTATACATCCAACAAATGATATGTATATTTTACAATAAATACGTTTTAAATAGATAGTATCACAAATGTATTTAATTCATAACAAAGTTAACACATCTTAGTAAGCCATCGGATCATATAGTCCCATATTACTATCCTCTATTTACATATTTACACCTTCCTACTTCCCAACGCCATCTGGCGCCATTGGCAGTAAACAATTCGGGCGGCGCATGCGCGAAGTCATTTCATTTTTTTAGTCATTATATGTAAATAAGGAAAAAATTCCAATTTAAGTTATTTTCTCTCCAAAATGATTATTTTTATGTAGGAACAAAGTTAAATATAAACTTATAACAATTATTTGTGTTTGGTAGCCTTGAATTATTTCGTTATATGTTCTTTGACAGGCTAATGTATCTATATAACATGATGTTAATTCTTTCCAAACTTTACCCAGAAATAAAGACCTGACCGAAATTGATTAAATTTCCTTTCTTTGTCCTTCATCTCGCTTCTTTCATTATCTGTGGCCGCTTGCTTTTCATTTTAGTGTTTATATTGGATTTTTCTACTCTGTGTGTCCGCTCCATTATAATCTGGCAACACTGACTCGTAATCATCTTCCCGCGCTTGGAAATTCTCAGCCATTCTCCTCTGTGTTATTAACTCCTCCTCTTTCTTCCATCTCTTTCGATCTTTTTTTACCTCTCTTCCACGGTTTAAGGAAGGATAATTCTCTTCGCGGTTTTTTTTTTTTGGAAAAAGTTGAAGAAAATGTTCAACAAATACACTACTCTGATAGTCTGGGAATCTTCTCTCGTTTAATGTTTGTACATTAGTTTGTTTAATGTTTGTACATTCGTTTGTTTAATGTTTGTATGTTCGTTTGTTTAATGTTTGTATATTCGTTTGTTTAATGTTTGTATGTTCGTTTGTTTAATGTTTGTATTGTTCGTTTGTTTAATGTTTGTATGTTCGTTTGATGTACATTCATTTGTTTTTACATTTGTTTAATATTTGTCGTTTGTTTAAATATTTATACATTCTCCCAAAGATTATGCATTTGATGATCTGCGACATCAAATATTTCCCTTTCCTTAAGTTTTATCCATAAATGATATTGCCTTTTCAGATTAAAAAAAAAATAATAAAAAGGAATATTGCATATATTTATATGAAAATATATGAAAATATGCATATATGAAAATATTATAATTTGATATCCTACTCGAACCAATTAAAGATATTATAATGTATTACTTAGCAAAAATATAATATTCCATATTTACATATATCATTTTTAAAACGAAACCAGAACAAATTGTAAAAAGGCGGGAAAATAAATCCGATATCTTAAAATAGCCCATAACAAACACAAATAATGTTATTAAAAAAAGCATAACAAACAAACTTTAATTAAATGTTTTCATCTAGATTTATTGAATGAAAAACAGTTAAGAGAGATCGAAAATTAAAAAAAAATATCAATTTTATTAAATACATAGTTAGTAATTTTCTTAGTGAAACTAATAATTCATTAGGAGTACATTTTAAAAAAGGCCCATATGCACTAATTAGCTTAATTAATTATTTTAATTATCCCTATCTTTTTTTCTTCATACTGTAAAATTTGCATTTAATTATAACCATTATTTATATATTTTTAAAAGACCTTTAAAAGATCTACTTGTCTTTAATAATCCCTATAAGGATAATTCGATATTTAAAACCCCATATTTATTTCGTTCGCTAAAATCAATTAAAAAAAAAACACCCCAAACGATAAATAAAAAAAAAAATAAGTCATCGCTAATCTTATTAAATTGGTTTCGAAATCCTACAAAAACTTCCAAACGAAGTTATTAAGCATTTACCAACCAAAAGATTTGTTTAAATATTTATTTCCTTTTTGTTTAGCGCTTGTCAGACTTCGTTTGGGGCTATAAAAAATGTTTCAAATTAGATTAATAAAGAAAGTTGAGTTTTTTTTTATGTTTTTTTTTTCAGTTCAGATTTTTATTAAGTGAAATATTTGAAGGTTTTCGACCAATTAGAGATTTAATTGAAGAAAATTGATCAAACAAATTTAATATATGTATATAAGAACAAGAAAACCATAAAATTGTTAAATTACAAACCAATTTAAAATTTTCATTTATAAATATCCACGTTTGTTTTTGTAAATATTTCTGGTGGGATAAAGTCGATATTATAGTAAGCCCGTTAAAGAGCGATTATCACTTGAAAGCTAGCGTTTTTAAATAAAAATAAACTCATTGTGAGAAAATATTTGTAATTATAAAACTTTTTTCAAAATGTTATCATGAATAAAGAATTTGCATAATTTATATTTTATAAATATATATATATAAATAAACTTTTAATATAAAAGGCATATATTAGATCAAAATATAATTTATTTGCCAATATTTCAGTTGGCTGAATATGTTGTTATACCTCGAAAACGCGTTCAGTTAACTGAAATATTGATAAATAAATTATATTTTGATCCATAATATATGCTTTTCTAATTAAATAATAGAACATGTTTCTACACATGCTTGTATTTCATTACCTAAATGAATCCAATAGAAAGAAAAAAATGATGAACAAAATTCCCTCCATAATATTATCTGTGATTATCTAAATATATCATAGAGGAACTCGAGCGCTCCCAATAAAAGGAAATAACCCTCCAGGAATTACAATCGCGGTTATATAACATAAGGAGAGTGTCTAACAATAGGAATATTTGCCATTGTTATCATTAATATTTCCGAGGTGGTTGACATGGGTCCATTGTTGACAAAACATTGTTGTGTATAGAGTACTTAGTATAATATTCCTTTTATATTATGGAGCCTATTCAATATCTATCTAGGAACTTGTATGAATGTTTACATATAGAACTTCCTCTCACACAAAGGCTACAAATTAATCTAAGAAATTTACACTATTTTTTACGCGTATGATTATTTTTTTTAAATAAAATAAGTTCAAATGTCCTTATTGCAATGATAAATTTATTGGATGGCCTGACTCATCAGTGATAAACCCTTCCAGCGGTTTCGCCAGTTTGTAAATAAGGGTTCACCACTGATGATCGAGGCCATACCATTAATTTATCATTGTAATAAGGACATTTGAACTTATCTTTTTCACACACAAACTTATTTTATTTAAAAAAGAATCATACGCATCAAACATAGTTTAAATTTTTTATATATAACCTATATGTATATTTACATAAGTAGAATATAATATATATATATGGCAATATAATAAGGTGGGGAAAGAGAAATAAAGACACCACAAGTTTGGAAGAGGAACCCAGGTAACGAGAGAGAGAGAGAGACGGGCCCGGCAAAGCCGGGCGGCCGTTCGTGTCGCACACAATTCCCAACTGTCTTAAAAGTCCCGAGCTGTTAACTGACGGACCCCAGTGGTCGCCCCTTGGAATGTCGCTGCTGTCTCAAGTGACTTTACCCTCCCGTGTCTCTCTCTCTCTGGGTTGTCTGTAGGTTGGCTTCATTATTCCTGGAAGAGTATAAATTATGACATATATATATGTGGGGAGGGGGGGCGTAAAAATTAAATATATCAGTTGTAAACAAAGCTCATATTTATAAAGTGCTTGCATTTATAAAGAAATATATTTAGATGGAAGTCAAAATACAAATTTCTTCAGTCAAACATTCTCTCAGGGAGAATCCGGGCGAAGCCAGGGTCATCACGGATACTTCTACTAAGAGTAATAATGATATCATTATTATCATTATAATCAACATGTATATGAACCCAGAACAGCAGCTTT
>CP092876.1:1856726-1955601 GCA_030710605.1 Cordylochernes scorpioides | reverse complement strand
TATATTATATAGATTTATATATATATATAGAACTTTTTTCACCTAGCTGAATAATGATAATAAAGAAAAGGCACCTCTCCCTTCAAAATAGGCGCTATCTAGCTTGATACCATGGTTTCCAAAATGTCAATTTATATATACATATGGCGCTCTACCTTCTGAAAAGCACATGTGCTCCTGGTCAGGATATGCCTTTTTTAATTTTAATATATATGTATTTAAAGTTGCATATAGAGAGTTATATACATCTATAGTATCTCTATATTAGGTATAAAACTTTAGTCTTCTGAGGAAAATAACATCGAGTCACTGAAACGTCGATAATTGAATAAATTATTGGTTAATATAGCTATATTTTTCCCAATATTATTTATAATGTATAAATACTTTTAAAATAATGCACAAGTTAATAAAAAGATAAGAGATGAAGGGAGAGAGAAATGAAGCCGCGCGGTTTCTCTAATAAATAGCTTAATGATGATAGGATGAAGGAAGGGATGATGATGAGTTGGTTGGCAGACGAACATTGATGTATAGTTCTGGAAACAAAGCCCGCCCTCTTCATTGATTGGCTGAACGACCTTCGACTTTGCTCCTTCTGTTAGAGAAGCAGCGCTTTCTGGTGAATATGTATATATAGGTGGGATATATGCAAATTAATTAATGTTATTGAGGAAATATGCAAATTATTATTTTTTCCATTGTTACGGTATTTAGAAAATGTATATAATATATAATACAATTATATTGAAAGCTGAATAACTCGGCTTCGCCCTGGTTCTGTCTGGGTGGATATTTCCCCAACCAATGTTGATTATGCTATTGTTGTTATTGTGTCCAATGAAGAGCCTCAGATGTCTCCATACATCTCTATCACAGCAGTCGCTATGTCCACTATCTTGAGTGTGTAAAGCTGCTGTTCTGGGTAGACATGTGTTGTTGTCGTGTCCAATGAAGAGCCTCAGATGTCTCCGTACATCTCTATCACAACAGTCGCTATTTTCTCTGTCTTGAGTGTGTAAAGCTGCTGTTCATGGTAGACATGTGTTGTTGTCTTGTCCAATGAAGATATGTCTCCGTACATCTCTATCACATCATGGTCTCTATCTTGGGTGTATAAAGCTGCTGTTCTGTGTTCATATACATGTTGATTATAATGATAATAATGATATCATTATTACTCTTAGTAGAAAGTATCCGTGATGACCCTGGCTTCTCCCGGATTCTCCCTGAGAGAAAGTTTGACTGAAGAAATTTGTATTTTGTCTTCCATCTGAATATTTATTTACATATACAAACACTTTATAAATATGAGCTTTGTTTACAACTGATATATTTAATTTTTAAGCCACCCCCCACATATATATATGTCATAATTTATACTCTTCCAGGAATAATGAAGCCAACCTACAGACAACCCAGAGAGAGACGGGAGGGTAAAGTCACTTGAGACAGCAGCGACATTCCAAGGGGCGACCACTGGGGTACGTCAGTTAACAGCTCGGGACTTTTTAAGACAGTTGGGAATTGTGTGCGACACGAACGGCTGCCAGGCTTTGCCGGGCCCGTCTCTCTCTCTCTCGTTACCTGGGTTCCTCTTCCAAACTTGTGGTGTCCTTATTTCTCTTTACCCACCTTATTATATTGCCATATATATATATTATATTCTACTTATGTAAATATACATATAGGTTATATATATAAGAAATTTAAACTATGTTTGATGCGTATGATTCTTTTTTAAGTAAAATAAATGTGTGTGTGAAAAAATAAGTTCAAATGTCCTTATTGCAATGATAATTTAATGGTAGGACCTCGATCATCAGTGGTGAACCCTCCCTTTTTAAACAGGCGAAACCGCTGGAAGGGTTTATCACTGATGAGTCAGGCCATCCAATAAATTTATCATTGCAATAAGGACATTTGAACTTATTTTATTAAAAAAATAATAATAATAATCAAACGCGTAAAAATAGTGTAAATTTCTTAGATTAATTTGTAGCCTTTGTGTGAGGGGAAGTTCTATATGCAAATATTCATACAAGTTCATAGATAGATATTGAATAGACTCCATAATATAAAAGGAATATACACTAAGTACTCTATACACAACAACGATTTTGTCAACAATGGACCCATGTCAACCACCTCGGAAATATTAATGATAACAATGGCAAATATTCCTATTGTTAGACACTCTCCTTATGTTATATAACCGCGATTGTAATTCCTGGAGGGTTATTTCCTTCTATTGGGAGCGCTCGAGTTCCTCTATGATATATTTAGATAATCACAGATAATATTATGGAGGGAATTTTGTTCATCATTCTTTTTTTCTCTCTATTGAATTCATTTGGGTAATGAAATACAAGCATGTGTGTAGAAACATGTTCTATTATTTAATTAGAAAAGCATATATTATGGATCAAAATATAATTTATTTATCAATATTTCAGTTAACTGGACTCGTTTTCGAGGTATAACAACATATTCAGCCAACTGAAATATTTGTAAATAAATTATATTTTGATCTAATATATGCCTTTTATATTAAAAGTTTATATATATATATATTTATAAAATATAAATTATGCAAATTCTTTATTCATGATAACATTTTGAAAAAAGTTTTAAAATTACAAATATTTTCTCACAATGAGTTTATTTTTATTAAAAAACGCTAGATTTCAAGCGTTAATCGCTCTTCAACGGGCTTACTATAATATCGACTTGATCCCACCAGAAATATTTACAAAAACAAACTGGATATTTATAACTGAAAATTTTAAATTGGTTTGTAATTTAACAATTTTATGGTTTTCTTGTTCTTATATACATATATTAAATTTGTTTGGTCAATTTTCTTCAATTAAATCTCTAATTGGTCGAAAACCTTCAAATATTTCACTTAATAAAAATCTGAACTGAAAAAAAAAACATTAAAAAAAACTCAACTTTCTTTATTAATCTAATTTGAAACATTTTTTATAGCCCCAAACGAAGTCTGACAAGCGCTAAACAAAAAGGAAATTAATATTTAAACAAATCTTTTGGTTGGTAAATGCTTAATAACTTCGTTTGGAAGTTTTTGTAGGATTTCGAAACCAATTTAATAAAGATTAGCGATGACTTATTTTTTTAAATTTATCGTTTGGGGTGTTTTTTTTTTTAATTGATTTTAGCGAACGAAATAAATATGGGGTTTTAAATATCGAATTATCCTTATAGGGATTATTAAAGACAAGTAGATCTTTTAAAGGTCTTTTAAAAAAATATAAATAATGGTTATAATTAAATGCAAATTTTACAGTATGAAGAAAAAAAGATAGGGATAATTAAAATAATTAATTAAGCTAATTAGTGCATATGGGACTTTTTTAAAATGTACTCCTAATGAATTATTAGTTTCACTAAGAAAATTACTAACTATGTATTTAATAAAATTGATATTTTTTTAATTTTCGATCTCTCTTAACTGTTTTTTATTCAATAAATCTAGATGAAAACAATTAATTAAAGTTTGTTTGTTATGCTTTTTTAATAACATTATTTGTGTTTGTTATGGGCTATTTCAAGATATCGGATTTATTTTCCCGCCTTTTTACAATTTGTTTTGGTTTCGTTTTAAAAATGATATATGTAAATATGGAATATTATATTTTTGCTAAAAGTAATACATTATAATATCTTTAATTGGATCGAGTAGGATATCAAATTATAATATTTTCATATATGCATATTTTCATATATTTTCATATAAATATATGCAATATTCCTTTTTATTATTTTTTTAATCTGAAAAGGCAGTATCATTTATGGATAAAACTTAAGGAAAGGGAAATATTTGATGTCGCAGATCATCAAATGCATAATCTTTGGGAGAATGTATAAATATTTAAACAAACGACAAATATTAAACAAATGTAAAAACAAATGAATGTACATCAAACGAACATACAAACATTATACAAACGAACATACAAACATTAAACAAACGAATATACAAACATTAAACAAACGAACATACAAACATTAAACAAACGAACATACAAACATTAAACAAATGAAAATACAAACATTAAACAAACGAACATACAAACATTAAACAAACGAACAATACAAACATTAAACAAACGAACATACAAATATTAAACAAACGAATATACAAACATTAAACAAACGAACATACAAACATTAAACAAACGAATGTACAAACATTAAACAAACGAATGTATATATATACAAACATTAAACAAACGAACATACAAACATTAAACAAACGAATGTACAAACATTAAACAAACGAACATACAAACATTAAACAAACGGACGTACAAAATTAAACAAACGTACAAACATTAAACGAGCATACATACAAACATCAAACAAACGAATATACAAACATTAAAGAACATACAAACATTAAACAAACGAACATACAAACATTAAACAAACGAACAAACATTAAACAAACGAACATACAAACATTAAACAAACGAATGTACAAACATTAAACAAACGAACATACAAACATTAAACAAACGAATGTACAAACATTAAACAAACGAACATACAAACATTAAACAAACGTACAAACATTAAACGAACATACAAACATTAAACAAACGTGCAAACATTAAACGAACATACATACAAACATTAAACAAACGTACAAACATTAAACGAACATACATACAAACATTAAACAAACGTACAAACATTAAACGAACATACAAACATTAAACGAACATACAAACATTAAACAAACGAATGTACAAACATTAAACGAGATAAGATTCCCAGACTATCAGAGTAGTGTATTTGTTGAACATTTTCTTCAACTTTTTCCAAAAGAAAAAAAAAAGAAAAAAAAAACCGCGAAGAGAATTATCCTTCCTTAAACCGTGGAAGAGAGGTAAAAAAAGAACGGAAGAGATGGAAGAAAGAGGAGGAGTTAATAACACAGAGGAGAATGGCTAAGAATTTCCAAGCGCGGGAAGATGATTACGAGTCAGTGTTGCCAGATTATAATGGAGCACACACACAGAGTAGAAAAATCCAATATAAACACTAAAATGAAAAGCAAGCGGCCACAGATAATGAAAGAAGCGAGATGAAGGACAAAGAAAGGAAATTTAATCAATTTCGGTCAGGTCTTTATTTCTGGGTAAAGTTTGGAAAGAATTAACATCATGTTATATAGATACATTAGCCTGTCAACCTACATATAACGAAATAATTCAAGGCTAGCAAACACAAATAATTGTTATAAGTCTATATTTAACTTTGTTCCTACATAAAAATAATCATTTTAGAGAGAAAATAACTTAAATCGGAAAATTTTCCTTATTTACATATAATGACTAAAAATGAAATGACTTCGCGCATGCGCCGCCCGAATTGTTTACTGCCAATGGCGCCAGATGGCGTTGGGAAGTAGGAAGGTGTAAATATGTAAATAGAGGATAGTAATATGGGACTATATGATCCGATGGCGTATTAAGATGTGTTAACTTTGTTATGAATTAAATACATTTGTGATACTATCTATTTAAAACGTATTTATTGTAAAATATGCATATCATTTGTTGGATGTATAGATAGAATAAAATGATTAACATTATTTTCATTTTTTACATATTAGCTGGCTTTCAGACACGTATTGTCGTTTCAATGGGGCCATAAAATCTGTTACTAAGAAAAAAAAAGGTATTTTCTGATCATACAAATCGAAGTTGCTGATGACTTGCGCCATCTATCGGAATAAATATCAACTAATCGTTGATTTTTAATTATTCCAGAATTTGACAAATTCCGTTTTTTGGTTAATCAAGAAAAGCTAACCACCTACGCGTTTAGGGCTGTTAGCCTTCGTCAGCGTGGTGCTGTTACATAGAAACCATATCTGTTTGTTTTGCCTATCCAACGTGATAATCCCATGATAATCATGATGGGTAGTTAGCGCCTGTTTTTACTCTATGTGCACCAAATGTCTACATATATAGTAAGTAGTTGGACTTTTGTGTCTTAAAAATGTGCTAGAGTCCCATTTGGTTATTTGTACTTACTGGTTGAGTTGGACTTTTTCAACAATCGTGGGTCATTGAAGCAATTTTTATCTTTTGAAAAAAAGTGCAATGCGGGATACAATCCCGAGTCATGGCTGTCGAATTATCGACGGTTTATACCTCTCTTCCAACAACTCTTAATATATAACATTTTTGTCACAAATAAATTTACTGGAAATGTGTTTCTTGTTATTTCAACAAATTGCATCGAGCAAAGCTCTTCTGTAAAAATATTGTTTCATAACAATTTACTGGCAAATGTGTGTTTTAATATTTTAAGAAACACAGTAAATATATTTGTTACAAATTTTATCGCTAGATAGCAATAAAATTTATAAATTTAATTTCTTGATATATAATTTATTTATTGAAAAAGGAGACGAAAGTGGGTTACCGAAGCATTAGAACAAACATACAAAAGGGGTTTATATAGATAATTTATTCATTTACTATTTATATGAACTTAAAATGAAAAAAAAAAAAAGATTTTTCAAAATTCTGAATTCCCTATTTTTGTTTGAAAAAAAAAATTGTTGCAGATAAAAAAAGATCTCTCTTTTATATTTAGAAAAAAAAAATCTAAAAAGAAGAAAGAATATAAACAGAACATAAAGTCAGCATTGTTGCTGGGAAATTTCAAATATTTATTCAGCTAAATCCAAAGTATTTCAGTGGGACCAAATCCATTGTTAGGGTTGTTTCCTCAGTGAATAAGATTTACAAACAATTCCGCTTGTTACTGCACTTTTGCTAACCTAATCTCTAGAGAGGAAGTTCTTTTCTAACTACGATACTCTGTGATTAAAAAAAAATAACTTTTGACCATCTCTACTTGGAATTTTCGAAGAATTTAAATGATACTCTACTGAAAATATATTTAAATAAAAAGATATTTACTTTTAAAAAATCAAATATTTTAAGTACATATGCGTAATATTTGATTCTGTATCTATTTAAATTAAAGATGATGTATAAGGAAATAGAGCGCCATCTATTTGTGAAATTTGGAATTCTTTAACGCGAATTCTTCTTTAAAAAAATATATTTAATAAGGCAGCAGTCCCAATATTTTTTAACATGGTAATAAACGTAGAAATTTATTTTTTAATTATCAAAATAAAATTCCGCACACCAAATAGTTCTAATTTTCATATGAAGTTAATATGTATATGTGTAATTTGCATAAAACATGAGACAAGTGAGGGAGGTCTGTTTTCCTCTTCCATTCATTTTTATATAGAACATATAGAAAATCAAAGCGAGATATTTACATAATGTAGTGACATATACATGTGTTTTTATAATATGCAAATATCTAAATTTCAAAATTTTACAATTTTCAAAAAATCAAAAAAAATATATATATATATATATATATATCTATATAGATAATACCGTAACAGAGTTTTCCATTGTAAAGTCGTTAGCTATCTCCTCCGAAGATTCTGAACTACACATAACGATCTGTATACCAAAATTTTCGTTATTTTTTCTTCGTATGATAGGCCTGTTTTTATTTTCCTAATGTTAACAGTTATTTTTATTTTTTAATTTAATCTATTTTACAATCGTAGATTTTTTGCATTTATCATCATCAATTCTTTTGTTTACAATTGCGTAATTTTATAGAGAGAAATAAAGAAATACATAATTGATTAGATACAAAAGTGTGAACCCGAAAGTCGATTTTTAAAAATGTTATTATTTAATATAAACTTATTTTAATTTAATTTTGAAATGAAAAGGTAGTGTAAAAGTGTATATGAGGTTAGATTCAAATAGGTTAAATTATGTTAGTTTAATCGCTAAATAAGGTTAGTTTTAGATAAGTTGAATTAGGTTAGTTTCAGATAATTAAAAAAAATAATGTTCGTTTTTAGAAAAATAATTCGAAATAGTAAGTATATATATTAATATAAAATATCGAAATGTAAAAATCACTATGTCCAAAATCTTCGCTTTAACTCGTGTAAAACGGCTCGAAGGTACGGCGGTGTCAACGTACAGCGCCGCCTACCAAAGTTAACCTTTTCTGGGAACTCACCAGGTTATATTATTTTTCGAATTGTAGATTGAATTATTACTTTTATTCAACAACAACAACAACAACAACAAAAGCCTTTATTTAGGGCATTCCGCCCCATACAGGATTCGCCGCATTTACACGTCAACAAGAGGAGAGGGAAGAGGAAACATTTACAACAAAAAATAAGGTTTGTTACCTATTTACGGATGGATCATCCTCCAGTATCCTTTGCCCTGCATTCTTTCTCATGCGCCCAGCTTCCGTACAGAACTTAACGTATCTATCAATCAGTAATCTATCATTCAGATCTGAAGAGAGAAGTTGACACATGCTATGGTATCCAGATTGACCAGAGGTAGGGCTTGGGAAAATTTCAGTACGTTTTTCTGTTAAGAGAGGGCATTGGAAGAAATAGTGAACCAAATTATCATCCATGAGATCCTTACAAAGTAAACAGTTCCGGCCATTTTCTTTCCAGAAGTCTTTTCTTTCTTCCCTGAAAAATTGCCATAAAACTCTATGTTGTGCAACTAGTCTTTTGTTGGGAAGCGAGATATTTAATCGTAGGTACTCCTCTGTCATGAATGATTCACTCAAAGATTTGTAGTGAGCAAAGTGGGTTGAATCAGTGATTTTCATCTGATCGTTTTGAATTAGTTGGTCTGTGGTAGTTCTAATTATGCCTGGCAATTCTTTCTGTATGGCTAAGTAGTCTTCGCAGCCCTTCAGAAAGGAATATCCCTTTGAGTCTAGAATTTTTATTATATTTTGAGTAAAACTGTTTTCTATTTCCTTTTTCGCGGTGACTTTCCAGAGATAGTTTAAGCAAGCATGTGGTAATCTGCTCGTCTCCATTTTTAAAATCCTGACCCAAAACTTTAATTACTTTTATTCTATCTTTTATAAGTGTTTGTTATAGTTTTTCATTTGAATTTAGCACAATTTTTGTATCTGGTTATCTTTTTTGGCATCTTTTTTTTTCTCATTAATAAGACCTAATCCAAATAATTTAATAGTGTGTGACTTTTTTTTTAATTAAATTATTTGGATTAGGTCTTATTTTCTTTTATTAAAGAATTTTTGTGTCTGTCTTTTTTTTTCTTCTCATAAATAGGCTGATGCTGTATTTGTGTACTCAATTGTTGCTTTTTTTTTATTAAATTATTTGGATTAGGTCTTATTTTCTTTTATTAATTTGTTATAGTTTTTCGTTTGAATTTAGCTCCATTTTTGTGTCTGTCTTTTTTTTTTCATCTCATAAATAGGCTGATGCTGTATTTGTGTACTCAATTGTTGCTTTTTGTGTCTGGTTTCTTTTTTGCAGTATTTTTTTGGAATCCTTTTTTTTTTCATCAATTGTTTCCTCACATGCTTGGAATTTTCTTTTTATGCCTGTCCTGGCTTTCAGTTTTATAGATTTCCTCTGCTTGGTTCTTATTTTACCTTTTTTTTTTTGAGCGTCTTCTGTCATGCCTCGGAAAGGCCGTGGAAGACTCACTCCCCTGACCGCTAGGCTATTTCTCTTGTTTACTTTTTTACCAATGCCTATAATTTTTCACCTGAAAGATTTTTTTAAATTTGTTATTCAATAAACTATTATCACTTATTTTTGGTCTTCTTTTTATTTACTTATTTTACTGGGGGTTGGTGGAAGGATGGTCTAAGCCGTTGGTTCGGCTCAAAGGTACGGCGGTGTCAACGTACAGCGCCGCCTACCAAGTTAACCTTTTCTGGGAACTCACCAGGTTATATTATTTTTCGAATTGTAGATTGAATTATTACTTTTATTCTATCTTTTATAAGTGTTTGTTATAGTTTTTCATTTTAATTTAGCACAATTTTTGTATCTGGTTATCTTTTTTGGCATCTTTTTTTTTCTCATTAATAAGACCTAATCCAAATAATTTAATAGTGTGTGACTTTTTAATTAAATTATTTGGATTAGGTCTTATTTTCTTTTATTAATTTGTTATAGTTTTTCATTTGAATTTAGCTCCATTTTTGTGTCTGTCTTTTTTTTTCTTCTCATAAATAGGCTGATGCTGTATTTGTGTACTCAATTGTTGCTTTTTTTTTATTAAATTATTTGGATTAGGTCTTATTTTCTTTTATTAATTTGTTATAGTTTTTCATTTGAATTTAGCTCCATTTTTGTGTCTGTCTTTTTTTTTCATCTCATAAATAGGCTGATGCTGTATTTGTGTACTCAATTGTTACTTTTTGTGTCTGGTTTCTTTTTTGCAGTATTTTTTTGGAATCCTTTTTTTTTTCATCAATTGTTTCCTCACATGCTTGGAATTTTCTTTTTATGCCTGTCCTGGCTTTCAGTTTTATAGATTTCCTCTGCTTGGTTCTTATTTTACCTTTTTTTTTTTGAGCGTCTTCTGTCATGCCTCGGAAAGGCCGTGGAAGACTCACTCCCCTGACCGCTAGGCTATTTCTCTTGTTTACTTTTTTACCAATGCCTATAATTTTTCACCTGAAAGATTTTTTTTTATTTGTTATTCAATAAACTATTATCACTTATTTTTGGTCTTCTTTTTATTTACTTATTTTACTGGGGGTTGGTGGAAGGATGGTCTAAGCCGTTGGTTTTCGACCGCTACGACCCGGGTTCGATTCCCGCATTGGGCACTTTTTTCTGAAAAAATAAAAAAAAAAAAGCTCCAATGGCTTCTGATTCTTGCAAAAGTCCAACCCCACCAGCAAGCGCAAGTAATCAAACGGGGCTCTGGCACACTTGTACATGCAAAGTCGAACTGCTTTTCACACGTTTAGACATGTGGTGTACTTACAGTAAAAACAGTCGCCTACTCTACCCACCATGATTATCAAGGCCTGTACCACGTGTACTAGGGATAAGCAAAAAAAAAATTATTTTACTTTACTGCACTTTACTTTTACTTTACTACTTTACTTTACTTTACTTTTACTTTACTGCACTGTATCACCATACGTGTACCATTTTCAAAGACCCTGCTTAGGATTAAAACTTCTCAGAAGCATAACAATAGTACCAACCTAGAGGTTAACTGGTGTGGATGCATTCCTCTGGGAGTAAGACTATTGAGAAATTCAGTAGGGAGTTATTTTGCTTCTCCGCATTCTAACACTCCAACTGTTAACACTGTGGAAACACTGACTCATGTTTGGTAAGCAATTTCAGGGAAGAAACTATAGACATTGGATTAAATAAATTATTAATTAAATTGCATTAAATAAAAATTATTAGATTTAAATAAATATTATTCGAGTGAAAAAAAAAGAAAAAATTAACAAATTAGAAAATAAAATTTCGAAAAATACAACTATATTGCAGATAAGATAAGAGGACCTTATTAAAAAATAAATAAACAAACTGTAATTCGACACTATCGATAATTCGACACTTTCGATAATTCGACACTTTCGATAATTCGACCATTTTAAAAATCAAATTTACAAGGTTGATTGTTGTTTAAATACAACTTTGATTTTGCATGCATAAACACAGGCTCTTGTAGCAAGAACCCAAATATTATTTATAGTCATAGCAAAAGCCAACTTTAGTGAAAACTGATGCCTCTTCAGAATGAATGGAAGACTGCAATCTGAAGGAGCAGAAGATATGGGTCATCTTTACATGTATGCTATCCAATGTTCGCACACTTGAAAAAGCTACATATAAAGTTGTCCCTGCGTAAACACAGGCTCTTGTAGCCAAGGTTTGGCCTTGAGCCTTATTTATAGTCATAGCAAAAGCCAACCTTAGTGAAAACTAACGCCTCTCTAGAATGAAGCGAAGGTTGGTATCCGAAGGGGCCAAAGATATTTCAGACACTATACAGTGTGTTCAACTTTGGGCACTGTCAGTATATGTGCTTCAAGGACATGAGAGCACATGCGCTGAAACACCATACGTGTTCCATCGCAAAGATCCTAAAGGCATTGGTGAAAGTATAAATAAATATTTTGGAAATGAAAAAAAAAATACATATATATATAAGAAAATAAATTGGAATAAAAATTTACAAACTATATTTCAGAGTGGATACATATTTGAAAGGAAAAAAAAAAAGAAAATTGCAAACAACAAAACTATATTACAGATATGACATGAAAACTAACGCCTCTCTAGAATGAAGCGAAGGTTGGTATCCGAAGGGGCCAAAGATATTTCAGACACTATACAGTGTGTTCAACTTTGGGCACTGTCAGTATATGTGCTTCAAGGACATGAGAGCACATGCGCTGAAACACCATACGCGTTCCATCGCAAAGATCCTAAAGGCATTGGTGAAAGTATAAATGACCCATATATTCTGCTCCTTCAGATTTCAGTCTTCCATTCATTCTGAAGAGGCATCAGTTTTCACTAAAGTTTGCTTTTGCTATGACTATAAATAATATTTGGGTTCTTGCTACAAGAGCCTGTGTTTATGCATGCAAAAGCAAAGTTGTATTTAAACAACAATCAACCTTGTAAATTTGATTTTTAAAATGGTCGAATTATCGAAAGTGTCGAATTATCGAAAGTGTCGAATTATCGAGTGTCGAATTACAGTTTGTTTATGTATTTTTAATAAGGTCCTCTTATCTTATCTGCAATATAGTTGTATTTTTCGAAATTTTATTTTCTAATTTGTTAATTTCTTTCTTTTTTTTTCACTCTAATAATATTTATTTAAATCTAATAATTTTTATTTAATGCAATTTAATTAATAATTTATTTAATTCAATGTCTATAGTTTCTTCCCTGAAATTGCTTACCAAACATGAGTCAGTGTTTCCACAGTGTTAACAGTTGGAGTGTTAGAATGCGGAGAAGCAAAATAACTCCCTACTGAATTTCTCAATAGTCTCACTCCCAGAGGAATGCATCCACACCAGTTAACCTCTAGGTTGGTACTATTGTTATGCTTCTGAGAAGTTTTAATCCTAAGCAGGGTCTTTGAAAATGGTACACGTATGGTGATACAGTGCATGTGCTCTCATGTCCTTAAAGTAGTGTAGTTCTGTTGTTTGCAATTTCATTTTCTGATTTGTTAAAATTTTTCTTCTATAGTTTCTCACCTGCGGGTCCTTCGGGTAAACCCGGGGCGTTGCCCGGGTCACTCGGCTAGTATATATATATAGATGGAAAATCTGCCGGGAGGAAATTAATCCATAGAAGCAATGGGCGCTTCTCCCGTCAAAATAAACGTCAGAATCTGACGCCATCTATTGACCGTCGCCGCAACTAGCGGCCTCGGGTCGGTGACAAAGCCACAACACCAACTTTGGCAAACTGATAAGCGTCCACCTAGAGACCATGGTTTCGGGCTAATGGCCCTCGTCAGTCTAGGGCGGACTGTTGTATATATATATTACAGTCAAAATAAATTTTGTAATAAAGGTGTGAAATTTTGGTAAATAAATTATTTTCTATTCTCTCAATATATTCCTTTCCAATTAAACATTTAAAATAAGTTAATAAATAGTATGTATACTACATATATATATGATAAATATTGATTTATGACATATCTCTTACTGTCATATCACTATATATTAATACATAGAAGTATTTAAAATGGTCAAATATAATTTAAAAAGTCCAATTATCTCGTGCAAGTAACAAATTGGAAAATAATAATTAAATTTTAAATAAGTGACCCGTTTACCGCCGCAGGATACAAATTGAATTTCCTCCATTTGCAATCAACAATTTAAAAGCTCGCACTTTTTTTTGTGTTATTTGAAGGTTTCCACTCAAATTAACTTTATTCACTGAGTTATATCTCTTCTAGGAATTATTTTAATTCAATTTTTGACCGTGGACTTTTTTTTCCTCGTTCGTTTATATATTGTAGCAGAGTATTTTGTTACAAATTAACGGATAATTATTTTTACATATTTTGTGTTGTTACTTTCAATATCTTTCTCGGAATGTTTATTCTTTTATGTAAATAAGTTATATATTGTTTTAATAAAAAATAAAATCCTTTGTCCTCTCTTTCCTTATGTTTGTATTTTCTCATTATCTGTGAGATATATATATATATAGGTCTAACAGGTGAAAAAAAATATATGTGAAAAATAACACGAGGCCCAATAGCCCGAAACCTGTTCGTGGTGGACTTTTCTTGATTTATTAAGAAAAAGGGTTGGTCAAATATCAGGGAACAGGTTAAATCAACGTTTAGTTGATTTCTTTTTCACTAGATGGCGCTCTGCTATCTGGAAAACGTTCATGTTAGTGGCTAAGATATACCTAAAAAGGTCAGGTGTGTGTTGGTATTAATAAAAATCCTCAAGGACCAAATTTTTGGTCGTAGTGGTACAGCCTGCGCCACGCTGACGAGGGCCAACAGCCCGAAATGCGTTGGTATATATGTATATAAGAAAATAAACTACAGTTGTGTTTTTTCTTTATATATAGATGTCGCGGTATTGACCTATGAATAATGATAATTATCATACCAATTCATTATCGTTAAAACAATTATTAACACAAAGCAATAACGCGCCATCTATACATATAAAAATGAATGGATTTTAAAAGCACGAATGTTTCTTTTATACAAAATACAAACTTCTACTGCTCTTATTGTGATGAAAAAAAATATTGGGAGGGTTTGGCTCATCAGTGGTGAACCCTCCCAGCGGTTTCGTCAATTTAATCCACCAGACCGCTTCTCAGAGTTCTAATACTGTATTGGACGATTCTGCTCATATACGCAGCACTGAAGAATGGAATCTCAGAAATGGTTTTCAAGAAAACTATGGACATAAGCTTATAGGACAGTAGAATTACATTCAAATATTTGCATCGAGCAATGCTCTTCCGCAAACAATAAAGACAAGGCCAGTTAGGCATAAAAACCATTGAAAACCATTTCTGAGATTCCATCCTTCAGTGCTGGGTATATAAGCAGAATCGTCCAATACAGTATTAGAGCTCTGAGAAGCAGTCTGGTGGATTAAATTGGCGAAACCGCTGGGAGGGTTCACCACTGATGAGCTAAGCCCTCCCAATATATTCTTTCATCGCAGTAAGGACAGTAGAAGTTTGTATTATGTATAAAAGAAACATTCGTGCTTTTAAAACAATTATTGCATAAATACTCATTCGTATTAGAACCTGGACAAAGCCGAGTCAATAGACGACTTTTTTTGTAAAAGATTTCTTTATTTCTTCTTAAACGATTCCTTGGCCCCTCGTTGTCGTATATTCCGCAGGGTTGTTCGATATTCCAGGGTTGAATGTTGAATATTTATACGACGGCATTAAGATGTAAGGAGAGCTAGAACGACCCTACGTGCTAAGGTTCAACACAAACCTTCTACGCTTGATAAATCACTGCGGTACTGTGGAATAATAATGTATTTCTCGTGTAACCCCCTTGAAACCTGTTTTAAACTTCCCATCATGTGGAAGTACACTTTAAAATATGGATATATGTATATATGCAAGTGTGTATATATGTAATATGTATATATACGTGTATATCGAAAAAGGATCAAGTGGTGATATTAAAAATTTTATTTTCATACTTTTATTTTTACATCATTAGCGTAATTATGAGAATTAGGTTTTAACTACGTATTTTTAATTTCTCGAGAAGCCTTCTGAACAAAATTTTGATCGTTGAGATATAGCCTGCAACATGCTGACAAGGGCCAATAGCCCGGAATGCGTATGTAGATGGCTTTTCTTGATTTATTAAGAAAATGGGTTGGCAAAATATTATGGAATAACTTAATTCAACGTTTAGTTTATTTTTATTCCACCAGATGGCGCTCTACAATCTAAAATGCTAAAGGAAGCAGTCAGGATATGCCTGTTTTATTTTAATATCATCAACTGACCTTTTTTTCTATTTTTTCTTACCTTTTTCACACATAAACAAACACATACCAGAGCAATCGTCCACGCTTTTTTTAATCTTCGCCTTTTTTCCGCCTTTGGCGAAAGAAATACACGCCGCTATAAAATATTTCACATTTTGAATAACAGATATCGCGTTAATGCATCGTGTAACAATTAATTCAAAATATATTTATTTTATCAAAAACAATCTCATATTGTGTAATAAGCTTATTTTTTACAATGTAGCAACACTTAAAGAAGTTAAGCTATACGATAGCATATCGAATGTACCGATAGAATTGCAAAAAAAAATCATTAAAACCACCTCTAATCAATTATTTAATTGAAAGCGAACTAGAGATTTAAAAAACAACCTCTCTTAACGCATAAATTACATCCCTCTCTTTAATTATAAATCAATATTTCAACGATATTTTAATACTTCTTCCACAAATATCTTTTTAAATATCCTCTTGGAATAAATTATTGGGTAATGTTCCTTTTTACTTGCTGAGCTCACATTTCTCTCCCTACGAGTAATTTTCACTCTTTCTTTATATACATTTAATGGATTTCTTAAATATATTAAATTTGGGAGATAGAATATATTGCATATAAAGATACGATAAGGCAAGGTAATAATATGTAAAAAAGGTATCTTTTGCTTTAAATATATACATTTTAAAAGGAAAAGATGCCTTTTTTTACATATTATATATTGTCAATAAATTGGCCAAATATTATGGAATAAATCTAAATAAACGTTTAGTTTAATTTTATTACACTAAATGGCGTTATGCAATCTAAAAGTTCCATGTGAGCGGTCAGGGTATCTCTCCTATTTTTTATTATATATTGTATTATAAATATATATTATATATCATGTTTTTATATTCTAACATTAATAAAAAAATATATAATTATTTTTATAGTCATTTTGGGTTTCATAGAAACTCTCTGTGAATATTAAAATAAATGGATTTGACCACATCCACACACAATCTACGCTATCTAGAATAATTTTAAAAGGTTGCTATGAAAAAGGATGAGAGAAGAAAAAAGGTTATTTTTCGTCGGCTGAAATTACTTTTTATATGAAATTTTCAATTTGAATATGTTTACCATAAATGAATATATCTAAATGCTTTAGGTTGCTCAATTCCTGGGGCTGTTGTTTGTTAAACTATTTTTATTATTTATTTTGTTTCAAATTTATCTATCGCTCATTGAATAGATTTTAATATAATTTGACCAAATATCTGTTTGTATTTGCTTGGTACCTGAATTTGGTTATATTTTACAGGTTTTTTACTGTCTTTTAGTTCTTTTTGTAGATATTATAGATTTTAACAATCTTTTGCTAATTATTTTCAATATAAATCTATTAATATATATTTTTTAAATATATGTTTCAATTAAAAGGGATTTTGTGATTAATTACTTTTTCGAAAAATTGATTTAGAAATTTATTCTAAAATAGAGTTTATTAAAAGAAAGAATTGACTGCTATTTTTAATTAAAATTCGCTGAGTTAAATATATTTTCTCATTGCACTCTACACCAAAATTGATTTGAAACGCATTATTATTACAGAAAAGTGTTTTTTTAAATGATTTTTATGATATATTAATTGTGTGTATTATATAATAATTCATAGAAATTATATATTATTATGTATAACAATGAACAATTTGTCTTTATATCATCAAAAATATAACTCAGCCGATATATTACTTCGATAATAGAAAATATTGATGAGAGGCTTGGCTCATCAGTGAGGAACACTCTCAGCGGTTTTACTACCTCTCTATTATTGTATTGGGTCGGTTTTCTTATATACCTTTTAGTTACTATGGAACGTATCATCAATAAAGACCTCTTGTATATATATTATATATGTTTTGAAAATAGAGCAATCCATATTTAATTCATTAGATAATAAAAAGGCATATATTGAATTTAATAAAAAAAATATTTTGCCAATATTTCGGCTGGCTGAACGCGAACCTTTATCAAGGCATTGCATCTTTGTATACACAAACTCAATGCCACATAGTGTTATAATATCACAGTTGAAATCATTTTTTCATGCACAAATTTCCCCCACCTACTTTGTATTTTTAATTGATTTCAACTGTGATATTATGACACTATGCGGCGCTGAGTTTGTGTATACAAAAATGTAATACCTCGATAAAGGTTGGCGTTCAGCCAGCCGAAATATTGGCAAAATAAATCTTTTATTAAATCCAATATATGCCTTTTTATTATCTAACTAGCGGATGTACCCGGCTTCGCCCGGTTTTTACCCGAGTAAAGGTTTGTCTAACGAACATTTGTTAAAACAATTCTCTATAAACTTATAATCAAAATATTTTGATAATTTGAAACTCGTAAATTTGAATCTCTCGATAAAGTGAGCATTTTTTCCCGGTCCCTTGAAAAATACTCGATAAGTTGATTAAAATCAATATTAATTGGTTCCCTCGGTAATTGGAAGTTAAAGGAATAGTATCATGCCTTGGAATTGTATCATTATTCTTGTATCAAATAATTGCCGTGTCATCCTGAATTTTGTCTTTCTTAATTTTCTACATTACAAAATAATCATTTTATCTATTCTCCCAATATATATATATTGTAGATAAATGATAAAACTAACTTTGACTTGTGCGTAATTAATAGGTAGAAAATCTTACTTTTGATAAATAATCTTTAAGATAATAAACTTAGTGATAATAAAACTTATAGATAAAAAACTTGTTATCCCCCGCTAGGGGGCGCTGCTTGCGAGTTAAATCTACAAATCTGCAAATAACCCTAAGGATATTCAAGATATTCAAGAAATTATTTTTCGAAAACTTCCCGGGGATATACCTAATAATATCTCAAAATTTCACGGCGATTGGATGTATGGTTTTTGAATCTATAGAGTACAGACAGACAGACAGATAGACAGACAGACATTCAATTTTATATATATATATAGATATTATATATGTATATTTATTTAGCAATTATTATATATATGCCATAATTTGCATAATACCCAAGCGGTATAATTTCTTTTCGCCAAAATAAGTATGTTAAACTGTAAATATGTTAGGCTTATGTTAAAATGTAAATATACAAATTCATCCATCTATAAATACACTGTACAAAATAAACGTGGGAGCCAGCGCGGGTGAATGCTACGGCCCGCGCGTGCTCACTTGGCTGGAACTAATTCTTAAAGTTTACATTGCATAACGGTTGCACCCTTCCATTCGATAACGACATATATATATATATATATATATCTACATCTATTTAATCCATAAATTCATCATTATTCATTCATATTTATATAATACTAGAGGAATGACCCGGCTTCGCCCGAGAATTCCCCCAAGTGCAATTTCCTTCATACTGAAAGTATATCAATAATAAATAATAGAAGTGCCATAGAATAGCAGTACAGAAGTAACACATAAACCACAGACCAAAAAGTGTGGGTGATGGCAAAAATTGTATTATATTAGTGTCTAAGTATTTTATTGAATTATATTTTTGCAATCCATTTAGTTATTTCAAAATCATTATAGTTTAAATAGATGGCACCTTTTCCACACAACCCTCGAGGTACCCGCCCCAGCGCATTAACCCTTAAAATTGCCTAAGATGAGTGAGTAACTGCAATGGATCTTGACTGCGATGCCCATCTTCTCAGTAAGAATAAGAAAAAATAGGTTTATAAAAAAATTAATCCACCATTTAACCATATATATATAATCTTATATATAAATGATATAATAAATTAGTTTAAATCTCTCAATAACCCTATATAACAACATATAACCTCCATTCTATAGAACAGCGTATTCAATATAATAACCCCATATACTAAAAGAGAAAACGTTTACTAAACCCTATTTAATTTAAAAGGCTTTCTAAATAGTTAACCGTATTTTAATATAATAACAGCTCCTTTCTTCTAACCCCCAAAAAAAAGGCAGAAGATTGATTTTACATTAATTGTAGACGACGCCGCCATTTTGTTTATTGATGCCTTGGTGTGAATAAATAGGGTTAGCAGCAGTTGACTAATGGTTTCTTGGCCAATCATTCTTTCTCACTATTAAACTAATTTATTATCACATTGTAGAATCCCGCTTAACTATTACCTAACTTAACCTCCCACTCAATGCCTGAAGACGTTTATAACTTTCAAATTATATAGCTTGATTTATTTATTTTTTAAATGGTACAGTTAAACCTGTCTATAGCGCCCCCTCTTGGGACTCACCAAAATAGGGTGCAATAGAGAGGGGGTGCTATAGACAGGTCACTTTTAATGTAAATCGCATCGTACTACGTTTTTAAAATCGGGCGCTATAGAGAGGGAGGCGCTATTTAAAACTATATAGCTTAATAAATTTTTTAAATGGTATTTATTGAAAATAAAAGTTATCACATATATATATATATATAAGAAAAAAGGCATCTCCTTATCGTGCAACTGAAAGTTGCTGATGGCAGGCGCCATCTATCGGAATAAATATCAACTATTCTCGTTGATTTTTAATTATTCCAGAATTGGCCAAATACCCATTCTTGATTAATCAAGAAAAGCTAACCACAGACGCGTTTCGGGCTGTTGGCCCTCATCAGCGTGTTGCAAGCTGTACCTCAACGACCAAAAAAATTGGTCATTAAGGCATCCTGAAAAATCATCAAACGGGTAGTTAAGGCCAGAATTGCGTGAGAACGCTACACAATGTGAAAAAATAGTACAAATGTGATATTGTACTGGGATAAGGTGTATAACTTAAGAAAAAGGCATCTCCTTATCGTGCAACTGAAAGTTGCTGATGGCAGGCGCCATCTATCGGAATAAATATCAACTATTCTCGTTGATTTTTAATTATTCCAGAATTGGCCAAATACCCATTCTTGATTAATCAAGAAAAGCTAACCACGGACGCGTTTCGGGCTGTTGGCCCTCATCAGCGTGTTGCAAGCTGTACCTCAACGACCAAAAAAATTGGTCATTAAGGCATCCTGAAAAATCATGAAACGGGTAGTTAAGGCCAGAATTGCGTGAGAACGCTACACAATGTGAAAAAATAGTACAAATGTGATATTGTACTGGTATAAGGTGTATAACTTAAGAAAAAGGCATCTCCTTAACTACCCGTTTCATGATTTTTCAGGATGCCTTAATGACCAATTTTTTTTTGGTCGTTGAGGTACAGCTTGCACCACGCTGATGAGGGCCAACAGCCCGAAACGCGTCCGTGGTTAGCTTTTCTTGATTAATCAAGAATGGGTATTTGGCCAATTCT
This sequence comes from Cordylochernes scorpioides, assembly GCA_030710605.1. NCBI lineage: Eukaryota > Metazoa > Arthropoda > Arachnida > Pseudoscorpiones > Chernetidae > Cordylochernes > Cordylochernes scorpioides. Next base: position 1,934,352 of record CP092876.1, on the reverse strand, counting down.
GGAATAATTAAAAATCAACGAGAATAGTTGATATTTATTCCGATAGATGGCGCCTGCCATCAGCAACTTTCAGTTGCATGATAAGGAGATGCTTTTTTCTTAAGTTATACACCTTATCCCAGTACAATATCACATTTGTACTATTTTTTCACATATATATATATATACACAAGTATAATAGAGAGAAATTGGGGTTTAATATATATATATATGAAAAAACAATAATAAAAAAATAAGTGGGTCAGGTGTTGATATTAAAAATAAAGAAAGCATATCCTGACAAGGAGCCATCTAAAAAGCAACATGTGCTCCTGGTCAGGATATGCTTTCTTTATTTTTAATATATATATATATATATATATATAGTTATGCCAGATTGCAGCTTTGCAGGGTATTCCACCTTTATTTTCTCTTTATTGGTGTTGTATGTGTTTCCCGATCGGGTTTCCATAATAAATGTAAATTATTAAAAAGTAAATAATGAAATAGAGTTACCTTCAGAAGTTGTTTATTTATGTGTTGTCCTCGTAGTTGTCTTCCTCGTGGTCCCCGTCTGTAGCTGGGTGGATCATTAATGTCTTATACAAACCAGATGTGAACAGCCTCTGTCTTCTTCAACAAAGCAGATTACCGGCGACATCAGAAACTTCCACTTCCTTAAGTTTTGTACATAAGTGTAATTATGTTAAAACATCAGCCCACAGAAGCACTCATGCGACGGAACATTTAGAAGTTAATTCAACCTAAAACTAATTCGATAGAATAAAAAAACTGAATAAATTCTCATGTGTCGCTAAAATTTACTATAACAGAATAAAGCCTTACAACCCTATATAATACAAAGAATAATTAAGAAATATATAATAGTTAATAGAAGCATAGGGCACCTCTCCCGTCAAAATAAACGTCAAAACCTCCCGAAATATTTTCCATCTATATTCTAGCCATAGATTTGGCCCAGCCACCTTGCCAGAAAAACACCTCTTTGGTAGATTGTGAAGATTCCATTAGATCCCGTGTGGATCTCATAGAATAAAGTCCGCCCTAGACTGACGAGGGCCATTAGCCCGAAACCATGGTCTCTAGGTGGCTTTGTCACCGACCCGAGGCCGCTAGTTGAGGCGACGGTCAATAGATGGCGTCAGGTTTTGACGTTTATTTTGAAGGGAGAGGCGCCCTATGCTTCTATGGATCAATTTCCTCCCGGCAAATTTTCCATCTATAATAGTTAATATAAAAAATATTTTTATATCAATAGAATTTTATAAAATTATGTAAAATAGTATCCGATTATATTTAACTCGTGTTTTATTGGCGAATTATTATGCCAAGTTTTCTCCTGTAGAAGGGCGTCCGTGCCCGAAAGCTAGAGAACGATAAAAATGTTTTGAAAAGACACTTTTCCCTGGAGGAATGATTGATTTTACTCAACAATAGAAGATATTTCAGTGAGAGCTCCAGTCAGATGCTAAGATAGAGAGATTGAGATTGAAACTGATTTATTATAACGTCCATATAAGATTATATAAGGTTAAATACATAAAATGAATAAATAAGATTAATAATGATAGATATATGAATACATAGATATAAATAGATAAAATAGATGATAAATATACATATACATTCTATATACAGTTACGAGCGTCATCATCTCTGTCACCGTTTGCTTTTTTTTTTTTTTGAATGGCGCTCTCCTATTGGTTGGCTACGATCACGTGGCTACGATGGCGCCGCCACTACGCGAGACACTTTGTTTTTGACTTTGCCCCCCCACTCGCTTTTTGGTTTTTGTAACTATTGTGTTGGAGCGGGTCGCTCCTTAAATAAATGCATATATTAGTTAATAACTAAATGGAATCCTCTCTTTCTTTTTCCCAGTAAGAGACGCCTACGGAAGCCAACAGTACATAGACAGATAAAGCACATAGGCTATAGTTATTAACTAATATTAACTAATATAATGCATTTATTTAAGGCGCCAATTTATAATTGTAACAAATAGTATTTGAATCAAAACATTCAATCGGGTAAAAAACGGGCGTTGCCCGGGTCATTCGGCTAGTATAATATATATACAAGGTCTTCATTGGTGCCGCCCACCGCGAGAAAGACTCCGCCACCGATGGACTGCGAGAGTTCTTTCCCACATAGTGGGCAGGTCGATAAGATGGCTGGCATTACCCAACTCAAGACCAAGATGGTACTTGTAGATGGTAGCCTTCGCCGAGAGAGAGAGAGAGAAGTACTCCAGACTTCAATCTAAAAATCAATGGCGGCTCCATCAGTGAAGGTAACGCTGACTGCCTTCACTAACCCGGGGGCAAGTTTGTCTCTCCACACCTCTCAGTACCTGATAACCTCACACTCGAATCGAACGACGCATGCGGAGATAAATAGGCGAAACTTAACACAATTATACAACAACAACAACAAAAGCCTTTATTAAGGACCTCTCGTCCTATAAAGGATTCGCCAGTTTACAGAGTAATTGAAGAGAACTAAGAATACAGAGAGAAACCTATAAGTAGTAGGTATAGTATAGTATTTTCTACACTGTGACTATATACAACAGCAGCAACAAGCCTTTTACTGGAATCAAAGTCCCATACAGGATTCGTCATTCTAATCCTGACAAAGATTATTTACATATGATTATTTACATCAGTTAGATTATGTATATAGCTTCCTCTTCTCGTCAGCCGTCTTCCAAAATTTGAAAACGCAAACGCTCCAGCTCTGTTTCTCACACTTAACACAATTATATAATTTATCATCATCAAATCAGACGCGATATCTTCACAAAGGATGCTTGTATCAAACAACAACACTCTTCGTCTTCTTTCTTATCTCCACTCTAAATCATTCATGACTGGGTGAAGTAGAATGTGTCTGCCTTTGTCATTAAGACTAGGAGCACTACTCAGTAGCAGGCCGACTTAGCTCCAAAAGAAATGGTCACCTCTGACATGAGGAACAGACGCCATGTGCAGCCGCTCCTAACATGGAGTACAAACGCTGCTCATCCTGTATTCCTGGATTAGGAGCCCTTACAGGGTACTATCAGCCGGGCCAGCTGAACCCAGGTTTTTTAGTGAGCTTGTTACTGCTTCCCCTCCTCCTTTTTCATCCGGGCTTGGGACCGGCAAAGGCGGGAGTTACAACAACACTAAATTCAGAGAATTATTTTACATAAACAATTGGTAAATTACAAGGTTTGAGTAGATATTTAAAGAAGAAAGACATTAAAACCATGTTTGATTTTACATCCTACCTAGGAACAACCAATGAAATAAATACAAATATATATATGATGCACTAGCGCGCCATCTGTTATCAAAATTCGAAACTATTTTAAACGCGTAAGATTCTTTTTGAAATTAAACAATTTCTACTGCCCTTACAGTAATGTGAAAAATTAAAGGGAGGGCCTGGCTCATCAGTGGTGAACCCTCCCAGCGGTTTCGCCAGTTTAATCTACCATACCGCTGTTATATTGCATTTTTGGAACTTCCTTTTATAGTGATGCTGTTGCTAGACTCTTGGAATGGGTATTTTAGAAGAACTATCGACATAAGCTTTGAGGACAGTAGAATTACATACAATTATAAATATATAATATGCTTCGAGCAATTTCAAAAAGAATCTTACGCGTTTAAAATAGTTTCGAATTTTGACAAATAGACATAGTCGAGCAATTACAATTTTTTTAACCAAGAGAGAAAACCATAGATATATTTACAGAATTTCCTAAATTTTAAATATGAGTCCAAACTGTTTATAAACATAAAAAGATCCTTGTATTCAATGTCTCAATATAGATATATTGTTCTAATTATAAAAGCATAGGTCTCCTCTCCCGTCAAAATAAACGTCAAAACAAGACGCCATCTATTGACCGTCGCCGCGAACTAGCGTCCTTGTGGCTTTGTCACCGACCCGAGGCCGCTAGTTTGCGGTGACGGTCAATAAATGGCATCTTGTTTGACTGTGCTTTTCTGAATCAATTTCCTCTCGGAAACATTTCCATCTATTTATAATTATATGTATTTCTACTGTTCTCAAAGCTTATGTACATAGTTCATTAAAAATACCTTTTCTAAGAGATCAGCTTTAGTATCGGTATAAAAGGAAAACAGCTAAATACATTGTTACAGCGGTATGGTAGTTTAAAATGGCGAAACCACTAGGAGGGTTCTCCACTGATGAGCCAGGCCGTTCCATTAATTTATCAATAAAGTAAGGTCAGTAGAAAATTAATTTATATTTTTAAAATTATATATTTATATTTTATAGCATAAATATATTTGATATGTTAAAAAAGAGATATCTATTAAAATACACATTTAAGAGAATATGTGAATATGGGATTTTTTCAATTAAAAAAAACGTTAAAAAAGGTACTTTCCTATGATATATATATATATATGTCGTGATCGAATGGAAGGGTACAACCGTTATGCCTACAATCCCCAAGAATTAGTTCCAGCCAAGTGAGCAGCGCACCCGCGACGTGCCGTAGCATTCGTCCGCGATGTCTGCCACATTTATTTTTGTACAGTTTTTTATAGATGAATTTGCATATTTACATTTTAACACAAGCTTAACATATTTACATACTTATTTTGACGAAAAGAAATTATACATCTTTTGATATTATACAAATTATGACATATATATTTCTATGAAAAAAGGCATCTCCTTATCATGCAACTGATAGTTTCTGATGGCTTACGCCATCTATCGGAATAAATATCAACTCTTCTCGTTGATTTTTAATTATTCTAGAATTGGCTAAATACCCATTCTTGATTATCCCAGTACAAATGTCACATTTGTACTATTTTTTCACATATATTTCTATATAAATGGAGAAATCTGTACGTGGAAAGAAAAGAAAAGGAACTTTTAAAACTCTCCGAAACAATCCCAACATTGATGGTACGAATAAATAAATGTTCCACAAAATCACAAACAAAAATCCCCCCTTTTCTCAATTCCAGGAATGTTGGGCTTGCAAACCTTCAATCGATAGCTTATTGATTTGTCATCGATCATTGGAGAGATTTGATTGGCGTCCAGATAACTTTGTCACCTGCTCCATCTGATTTATTTACTTTATAACATCTATTTATAGCTGGGTAAATAAAATTTAAACATCTTGTGTGAGAAATTTCGCAAGATATGTATTAAAAGAAACACATTGCACCAAAAATAATTACTACAAATTTTAATGATAAATGACAATTGAATTTTATAAAAAAATATATAATATAAAAAAATCTGTATATAAAGAATTTTTTTTTTGCTTATCTCTAATACACGTGGTACAGCCCATGATAATCATGGTGGATAGAAGTAGGTGACTGCTTTTACTGTAAGTACACCACATGTATATGAAGGTATGAGCTTGTTATATCGGGATATTTCACATAGCTACTACATATATATACTGCGAGTATGCAATTAAAGAAGAGCCAAATATATATCAATGAAGCATACAACTGAAGATTTAATGGTCAGTGTTTCGTTTTGAGGCGTTTTAAAAACTTCGTATGTCCAACAAATGGAATATGTAAATTAGTTCGATATCGAGTTAATTTGCATATACTGATGTCATTACCAGAAACTACCCTGTACAGACCAAGCTCTAAATCACTGCATAATATTTGCCCAACTCATTTACTTTATAGATAAAGAATTCTTCCTGATTTGAAATTAAACGAAAAAACATGGTGAAGGAAGACGAGTTTCTTTTATTTATCTTATATAAATAAAAGAAACTCGTCTTCCTTCACCATGTTATTTCGTTTAATTTCATTTACTTTATATTTTTAAAAATTCCAACCACGTACTCGTTTCGGACTATTGGCCCTCATCGTCGTAGTGCAGGCTGTACCTCAACGACCAAAATATTTGCCTAAGAGGCTTCCTGAGAAATCAAGAAATGGGTAGGTAAGGCCAAATGTGCCTAATTTTCCCATAATATGTGAAAAAAGGAATAAAACTATATTAATTAATATAGCTTTATTCCTTTTTTTATTTTTTATTATTCCAGATGCCCCCCCCCCCCCCCTTCTTCTTAATATATTAAGTGTGTTATTAAAAAAAAAAGCATCTGTGGAATAATTTAAAAATTAACGAATAGTGTATATTTATTACGTTAGATGGCGCTCTGCCATCTAAAAAATGCTAATTTCAAGCGGCCTACTATGCCTTCTAATTCATATTACGACTCGACCTTTTTATGACCTTTTTTATTTCACAAAAATCGCTTAAAACATGGAAATATCAATAGTCTCTTGGAAGCGTTTTCTTATGAGAGGTTGTAATGTCACTTCGAGTCATTTTTTATTAAGGTGGTTGCTCATTAGAGAGGTATTTAATGGAAGTGTATACTGTATAGGGTGCCGTTACTGTTTAAAAAAATAAACCAATTCGAAACAGATCACACAAGGGTGGTCACTCAAGAAAGACAATATCAGGGTGCCGCCGTTACTGTAAACAAACCCCCATTCGGGACATATCATACAAGGTGGTCGCTCAAGAAAGACAATATCAGGGTGCCGTTACTGTAAACAAACCCCATTCGGGACATGGTCACTCAAGAAAGACAATATCAGGGTGCCGCCGTTATTGTAAACAAACCCCATTCGGGACATGGTCACTCAAGAAAGACAATATCAGGGTGCCGCCGTTACTGTAAACAAACCCCATTCGGGACATGGTCACTCAAGAAAGACAATATCAGGGTACCGCCGTTACTGTAAACAAACCCCATTCGGGACATGGTCACTCAAGAAAGACAATATCAGGGTGCCGCCGTTACTGTAAACAAACCCCATTCGGGACATGGTCACTCAAGAAAGACAATATCAGGGTACCGCCGTTACTGTAAACAAACCCCTTTCGGGACATGGTCACTCAAGAAAGACAATATCAGGGTACCGCCGTTACTGTAAACAAACCCCTTTCGGGACATGGTCACTCAAGAAAGACAATATCAGGGTGCCGTTACTGTAAACAAACCCCATTCGGGACATGGTCACTCAAGAAAGACAATATCAGGGTACCGCCGTTACTGTAAACAAACCCCATTCGGGACATGATCACTCAAGAAAGACAATATCAGGGTACCGCCGTTACTGTAAACAAACCCCATTCGGGACATGGTCACTCAAGAAAGACAATATCAGGGTACCGCCGTTACTGTAAACAAACCCCATTCGGGACATGGTCACTCAAGAAAGACAATATCAGGGTGCCGTTACTGTAAACAAACCCCATTCGGGACATGGTCACTCAAGAAAGACAATATCGGGGTGCTGCCGTTACTGTAAACAAACCCCATTCGGGACATGGTCACTCAAGAAAGACAATATCAGGGTACCGCCGTTACTGTAAACAAACCCCATTCGGGACATGGTCACTCAAGAAAGACAATATCAGGGTGCCGTTACTGTAAACAAACCCCATTCGGGACATGGTCACTCAAGAAAGACAATATCAGGGTGCCGTTAATGTAAACAAACCCCATTCGGGACATGGTCACTCAAGAAAGACAATATCAGGGTACCGCTGTTACTGTAAACAAACCCCATTCGGGACATGGTCACTCAAGAAAGACAATATCAGGGTGCCGTTACTGTAAACAAACCCCATTCGGGACATGGTCACTCAAGAAAGACAATATCAGGGTACCGCCGTTACTGTAAACAAACCCCATTCGGGACATGGTCACTCAAGAAAGACAATATCAGGGTGCCGCCGTTACTGTAAACAAACCCCATTCGGGACATGGTCACTCAAGAAAGACAATATCAGGGTGCCGCCGTTACTGTAAACAAACCCCATTTGAGACATAGTCACTCAAGAAAGACAATATCAGGGTGCCGTTACTGTAAACAAACCCCATTTGAGACATAGTCACTCAAGAAAGACAATATCAGGGTGCCGTTACTGTAAACAAACCCCATTCGGGACATGGTCACTCAAGAAAGACAATATCAGGGTGCCGCCGTTACTGTAAACAAACCCCATTCCGTCCACCCAGACCACACAAGGTGGTCACTCAAGAAAGACAATACCAGGGTGCCGTTACTGTAAACAAACCCCATTCGGGACATATCATACAAGGTGGTCACTCAAGAAAGACAATATTAGGGTGCCGTTACTGTAAACAAACCCCATTCGGGACATATCATACAAGGTGGTCACTCAAGAAAGACAATATTAGGGTGCCGTTACTGTAAACAAACCCCATTCGGGACATATCATACAAGGTGGTCACTCAAGAAAGACAATATTAGGGTGCCGTTACTGTAAACAAACCCCATTCGGGACATATCATACAAGGTGGTCACTCAAGAAAGACAATATTAGGGTGCCGTTACTGTAAACAAACCCCATTCGGGACATATCATACAAGGTGGTCACTCAAGAAAGACAATATTAGGGTGCCGTTACTGTAAACAAACCCCATTCGGGACATATTATACAAGGTGGTCACTCAAGAAAGACAATACCAGGTGCCGTTACTGTAAACAAACCCCATTCGGGACATATTATACAAGGTGGTCACTCAAGAAAGACAATATTAGGGTGCCCTTACTGTAAACAAACCCCATTCGGGACATATCATACAAGGTGGTCACTCAAAAAAGACAATATTAGGGTGCCGTTACTGTAAACAAACCCCATTCGGGACATATCATACAAAGTGGTCACTCAAGAAAGACAATATCAGGGTGCCGCCGTTACTGTAAACAAACCCCATTCGGGACATATCATACAAAGTGGTCACTCAAGAAAGACAATATCAGGGTGCCGCCGTTACTGTAAACAAACCCCATTCGGGACATATCATACAAAGTGGTCACTCAAGAAAGACAATATCAGGGTACCGTTACTGTAAACAAACCCCATTCGGGACATATCATACAAAGTGGTCACTCAAGAAAGACAATATCAGGGTGCCGCCGTTACTGTAAACAAACCCCATTCGGGACATATCATACAAAGTGGTCACTCAAGAAAGACAATATCAGGGTGCCGCCGTTACTGTAAACAAACCCCATTCGGGACATATCATACAAAGTGGTCACTCAAGAAAGACAATATCAGGGTGCCGCCGTTACTGTAAACAAACCCCATTCGGGACATATCATACAAGGTGGTCACTCAAGAAAGACAATATTAGGGTGCCGTTACTGTAAACAAACCCCATTCGGGACATATCATACAAAGTGGTCACTCAAGAAAGACAATATCAGGGTGCCGCCGTTACTGTAAACAAACCCCATTCGGGACATATCATACAAGGTGGTCACTCAAGAAAGACAATATCAGGGTACCGTTACTGTAAACAAACCCCATTCGGGACATATCATACAAGGTGGTCACTCAAGAAAGACAATATCAGGGTACCGCCGTTACTGTAAACAAACCCCATTCCGTCCACCCAGACCACACAAGGAAGAAATGAAGGAAGAAATTGCCATGCGACGTGAACGACCATCTACAAGGAAACGTAGACCAAAATAACTTCCGACGCACGTCACAGAGGTCAAAGTTCACCACAACAACATGTCCTTAAGGTCATTCAGGTCTTAAATTATATTTTTTTAACCTATAAATAGAATTTGTCTGTCACTATAATCACTTGTTTGACGGTACATATACTAATGTATACACCATGGATTCGTGTTATGTGGCCTTTCGTAGCCAAACTTGTATTGAGGAAGGCCATAAGCCTGAAACCAAGGTATACAGAGGTTGGCTTTTATAAGAAAATTGACACTATGCGCGCGCATGTTTCTTGCAAATTAAACAATTTCTACTGCCTTTACCTGTAATGAAAATTTAATGGGAGGGCCTGGCTCATCAATGGTGAACCCTCCAAGCCTTTTCGCCAGTTTAATCTACCATATCGTTCTAATATTGCATTTTTCTGTTTTCTTTTTTATACTGATACTGAAGCTGACCTTTTGAAAATAGTATTTCAAATGAAATAGAGATATAAGCTTTGATATCAGTAGAAATACATATAAGAAATTGATTAATTTTAAAAAGAATCATAAGCGTATAGAATAGTTTCTTTCAGAGAACACCATCTGATTTTAATGAGGGGGTGAAGACCTGAAATGTACTTTCTGTGGATCAGGAATAACAATGAAGATGTTGCACTACTTATTTGATTGTGCTGCTCTGTCTGAGGAAGACGAAAACTAAATGATAAAACGGGGCAAATTTGTCCTTCATTTCCGGCACTAATAATAAAATATCAAATAATTCTATATACAGTTACGAGCGTCATTCCTCATCTCCTAATCAACAATCAGTCATCAGTTTTCATCTCTGTCACCGTTTGCTTTTTTTTTTGGAATGGCGCCCTCCTATTGGTTGGCTACGGTCATGCCACCTTTGCCCCCCCCCCCCCCCCCCCCCCCACTCGCCTTTTCGTTTATGTAATTATTGTGTTGGAGCGGGTCGCTCCTTAAATAAATGCATATATTAGTGAATAACCAAATGGAATCCTCTCTTTCTTTTTCCCTGTAAGAGACGCCTACGGAAGCCAACAGTACATAGACAGATAAAGCACATAGGCTATAGTTATTAACTAAAATATGCATTTATTTAAGGCGCCAATTTATAATTGTAACAAATAGTATTTGAATCAAAACATTCAATCGGGTAAAACACGGGCGTTGCCCGGGTCATTCGGCTAGTAGGTATATAGCGGTGGCAATATTCCACAGGATTATATCCCGGAAAAAGGCCACACAGTGTTCTCCCCATCCCTTGTGAACTGGCGAATCCTGTATAGGGCGAGAGACCCTAAATAAAGGCTTTGTTGTAGTTGTAGTTGTTTGTTGTTGTTGTTGTTGTTTGTTGTATAGAATAGTTTCATTTTCCTATAACAGATGGCGCACTAATACATCATATTACAGGTTGACTTTTATCTGTATTTTATAAAACTGGTGTTTTGGCTCATTCTTGATCAACACCATAACGTTCTATATTGGGATAATAAACCAAAATACAGTTAAACTTGTCTATAGCGTCCCCTCTAAATATAATCTCCCTCTCTATAGCGCCCGATTTTAAATACGTTAGTACGATGCGATTTACATTAAAATTAACCAGTCTATAGCACTCCCTCTCTCTCTATATTGGGATAATAAACCAAAATACAGTTAAACTTGTCTATAGCGTCCCCTCTAAATATAATCTCCCTCTCTATAGCGCCCGATTTTAAATACGTAGTACGATGCGATTTACAATAAAAGTGACCTGTCTATAGCACCCCTCTCTATATCACCCTATTTTGGTGAGTCCCAAGAGGGGGGGCGCTATAGACAGATTTAACTGTACGAGTTATATCGTATATTGTTTTAATGTATTTTTAACGGGAGCAATGCCTCTTTTTTTAGCATATACACATTCTACATATGAACAAAATTGAATAAAATAACACACACTGTCTTAACTTTATGTTATTATAATCATTTTATTTGCGATCGAACTTTGTGGCCGACTGTACGTATTACATCCCAAACACGATGTCTTCTCTTCTTTCTTATCTCCACTCAATCATATTAGAGTGTCAAGCTTGTAAAGTTTGAGACTTTTGATGGTGTTTGGGTGAAGTATAATGCGTCTGCCTTTGTCATTAAGACTAGGAGCACTACTCAGTGGCAGGCTGACTTAGCTCCAAAAGAAATGGCAGCCTCTGACATGAGGAACAGACGCCATGTGCAGCCGCTCCTAACATGGAGTACAAACGCTGCTCATCCTGGATTAGGAGCCCTTACAGGGTACTATCAGCCGGGCCAGCTGAGCCCAGGGTTTTAGTGAGCTTGTTACTGCTCCCCCTCCTCCTTTTTCATCCGGGCTTGGAACCGGCAATGTCAGTCATCTCTGTCATTTAATATAATGGGCTGGAAAAGGAATTCTATGGTGGGTCCACAGACCTGCTGGGACATAGTTAGGGTGGTCTATTCACCCCCACATCTCGGGAGAAACCTTCATACCTTAGGTGGCCCTACCAGGATCCTAATATCCAGACTTACTTCACCTCTCTTCCCAAACTTTCTGTTAGATGAACCTAATACCTTGGTAACCAACATCTAGACAAAAATCTATAATTAAACTTTAAATTCGGTTCAAAATCACTTTATCAGGTACCGCTCAACAAGAGAAACCTAGTTTATGATAATTGAAACAATGAATAATATATGAAGGTTATTCACATTTTAAACAAAATGTTAACGCGGGATTCAATCCCAATTCATGACTGTCGGGAATCGAGGGTGTTACCCACTCGTCCACCGACCTTTTTTGTTATTAAACTTTAAAGTGAAAAGAGATGATTAAAGTTTTTTTTATTTAAAAAAAGAAGTTCGGACACTCTCTTACGAATGACATTCTTCTAACCTAAGGCGAATAATTTCAACGGACTTTTTTTTATTGTTCAGAAAATTAGAGAATCGATAATTAGAAGGATTCCAAGTTTAATTGCGACGTTTCCAATTAAAATGGGAAAGTCTCATTAAAATGTTGGGAAACAACGATATTCTCTTTTTTTAAAATACCTAGCGCCATCTATCTCACAGAATTAAAACTATTTAAAACTTTTTTTTGTTTGTATATAAGTAATAAAACCTCCAATAAGCGTCTATATATCGAATTACTCCCTCAATGAGAGACCTACCTATTGTTAAGGAGGTCCTTGAATTGAAACTAAGATCGTGTTTTTAATTGTTATTTTCAAGTTGCATAGGCATATTTCCGACATAAAAAAAAATAGTAATGATCTATTTGCGTGAGCATACAAAAATATATATTTATAAATATATTCATGTTAAACTCGCACACACACAATAATCTGAATATATGCGGTTTTCGCAAAGAATATAAAAAGAGATACAATATAAAGCCTTTTTCATATTTACCATCACGTATTTAAGTTGCATAGGCATATTTCCGGCATTTTAAAATAGTATTTATATATCCTTAAACATTGAAAATATATTTATTTCAATATTTATGGTAAAATCAATAATATGATTATGTGTTTTTCGTGAAGAATATCGGAGGAAATGAAGCCTTTTGCATATTTACCATCATGTTTTCAAGTTGCATAGACATATTTCCGGTATTTAAAAATAATGCCTATATATCCTTAAGCATTGAAATTAAATCTCTATTCTAAAAAAATATCATTGTAAACCCAATTATCTGATTATATGTTGCATTTTCAAAGCATTACAAAAAGATGCAATAAAGCTCTTTGCATATTTACCATCGTATCTTTGAGTTGCATATGCATATTTCCGGTATTCAAATAAAGTAATGGTTAACTATCCTTAAGCATTCAAATCAAATCTATTCATGGAAAACTCAATGATCTCATCATATCTGGTTTTGCAAAGAATATCAGAAAGATGAATGAAGCCCCTTGCATATTTATCATAGTGTCTTCAAGTTGCATAAGCATATTTCTAGCATTTAAAAAATAGTGCTGATCTATCTTCAAGCAGGGAAATTAAATATCTATTTTTGAAAATATTCATGGTAAACTTACTAATTTTATTATATTTGGTTTTAGAAAAGAATATCAAAAAGATGCAATGAATCCCTTTGCATATTTATCATCGTGTTTTCAAGTTGCATAAGCATATTTCCGACAAAAAAAAAAATTGACATATTCATTTCCATTAAAACCAAAGCCAATAAAAAAAGCTAAAAACAAATCTCTCCCATAAAAAATCTCTATTTACCAAGTAAACAATCATCTATAGGCTAGTTAGTAAACTAATAAAAAGACAGAACAGTAAATATTTACTTTTTTAAAACATCCGATTACTCTACGAGCAAAAAAAAAAAGTGTGAGTCTAATTAGTTTTATTAGGAAAATAGTGTGAGTATTTGTCCGCTCGCAGCGTCAATTAGAAAAGTTCGTTAAAATGTCAATTTTTTTTACTGCCTCAATTTGTAGAGCGACTTGATTAATTAAAAAAATGACTTGTTTGATGTTAAGCCTAACGTTGGTCAAGTTTAGTTTTAGTTTTCTTTTTGTAAAGGTTTATTTACTGAAGGAAAAAACGAGTGCCATCTATTGGTTTCTTTTAGAACTATTTAAATTCTATTTTTCTAAATTTCTCTATAAAGATTAAATAATGAAGGAGATATCACTATACCTGTTTAGATACTAGATATAATAAACAACGTACACTCTTAAATAACTTCTATCTACCTACAGAGGTACCTCTCCCTTTAAATATGCATCTGAATGATGCATTATGTTAATCGACCTAGTAAAAAACAACAGCAAAAAAAGCTTTATTAAGACCTTTTGGTCTTATACAGATTCTCTGAGTAGAAGAAGGTATATACAGAAATAACACAGTAATAGTAAAAATAATCAGTAATTTAAGAAAAATACATCTCCTTATCGTGCAACTGAAAGTTGCTGATGGCTTGCGCCATCTATCGGAATAAATATCAACTATTCTCGTTGATTTTTAATTATTCCAGAATTGGCCAAATATCCAGTTGCCAACAGCCCGAAACGCGTCCGTGGTTAGCTTTTCTTGATTAATCAAGAATGGGTATTTGGCCAAATCTGGAATAATTAAAAATCAACGAGAATAGTTGATATTTATTCCGATAGATGGCGCAAGCCATCAGCAATTTTCAGTTGCACGATAAGGAGATGCCTTTTTCTTAATTTATGCACCTTATCCCAGTACAATATCACATTTGTACTAATTTTTCACAATAATCAGTAATGTTATTTACAATGTATCAAATAAAGAGAAAGAAGAAAGAAAGGACTTGGGACATATACTTATATGCAAGCAATCAAGAACAAGCAGTTCCTTTTCTTAAAAAAACAATAATTAGTAGAATTGACAGAAATTTAGATTAGTACAAGTGAAACAGGAATATATAACAATGTATTATACATAATATATGCTCCAATGTCCCCCCGATTCTTGCAAAAGTCCAACCCCACCAGCGAGTGCAAGTAACCAAACGGGGCTCTGGCATATTTGTAAGTGAAAAGTTGAACTGCTTTTCACATGTGTAGACATGTGGTGCACTTACAGTAAAAGCAGTCGCCTACTTCTACCCACCATGATTATCATGGCCTGTACCACGTGTACTAGGGATAAGCAAGTCAAAATAAACTTTAAAACTATGCGCGATTTATTGATTGTCTTTACAAACTAGCTGACTCGGGTCGTTGACAAAACCACAACACCAACTTTGACAATATCAGAATTCCATCTGGATGGTTTCGGGCTAATGGCCTTCGTCAGTTGAGGGTGGTCTATGATTTCATGAGATCCACAAAGGATATAATCAGAATCTACCAAAAAGCCGTTTGTGTAAAAGTGTGGGTGGTCTAAAACATAGGTGGAAATTTTTCCAGGAGGGAAATCTACCATCAAAAAGACGCCTTTCTTGTCAAAATAGACCCAAAATTTATGCGCCAGCTGTTAACCCTCCTTACGAATGGAACACAAGAGACTGTGCCAAGATATTTTCATCGCTCTAAGGACAGTAGGAAACTGTATTTTTTGTTTAATAAAAAGAGGGAAAAAATCGCGTTTTAAAATGGTTTTGGTCCCCTACAGTTTCATTTCTTGTTTATATGTATGTCTGTTTCATTTGCACTCTGATTGGTTGTTTGTTGTCACGTGACCTTAATTAGCCAATCAGCGCTGAGTTCATTAGTAGCCAATCAGCGTGCAGTGTTTTTTTAAGCTCAATGGTTACATCAAGTTACGAAGTTCTCTATATCCAATATAAGATAATGGGTTCGATTCTTGAAATTTACCTTTTTTTTTGGAAACCTTAACTTTTTTTTGGTCATTCAATTTCTACTCTAAAAAAATATTTTTAAGTTGTATATAGAAATTCTATAAATATTAGAGTCCACATAATCTATATTTTAAAAAATAGAGATCTGACGCTTGATCTCCATTATCCGTAATGGTAAATTTTAAGCATATCGACATAGGGATAAAGCCATTAAGATATATAGACTCATGGAAAATCTTTGATACCTCCGGCCGTCACAGTTATTTACCGTGTCTTCAATAAAGGTCACTGTAATATCTTTCAGATTTATTGTCTGAATCCCCCCCGATATATATGCTAATAGTTACAACCTCCATAAGTTTTGTCCGTGAGTGTATACACACTTGGTTATCTCGTGTATCTTCAATAAAGGTCATTGTAATATCTTTCAGAGTTATTGTCTGAATCCCAATATACATGCTAAAAGGTACAACTTCCTTAAGTTTTGTCCATGAGTGTATATACACTTGGTTATCTCGTGTATCTTCAATAAAGGTCACTGTAATATCTTTCAGAGTTATTGTCTGAATCCTGATATACATGCTGATAGGGACAACTTCCTTAAGTTTTGTCCATGAGTGTATACACACTTGGTTATCTCGTGTGTCATCAATAAAGGTCACTGTAATATCTTTCAGAGTTATTGTCTGAATCCCAATATACATGCTAAAAGTTACAACCTCCTTAAATTTTGTCCATGAGTGTATACACACTTGGTTATCTCGTGTATCTTCAATAAAGGTCACTGTAATATCTTTCAGAGTTATTGTCTGAATCCCGATATACATGCTAAAAGGTACAACTTCCTTAAGTTTTGTCCAAGAGTGTATACACACTTGGTTATCTCGTGTGTCTTCAATAAAGGTCACTGTAATATCTTTCAGAGTTATTGTCTGAATCCTGATATACATGCTAAAAGGTACAACTTCCTTAAGTTTTGTCCATGAGTGTATACACACTTGGTTATCTCGTGTATCTTCAATAAAGGTCACTGTAATATCTTTCAGAGTTATTGTCTGAATCCTGATATACATGGTAAAAAGATAACTTTCTTAAGTTCTGCCCTATATATATGACTCTATTACGTTGAAATTTGTTTGTTTACAGTTTTTTTTTTATGTATGACAGTAAATATATATAAAATAGATATTTATTTTTCTAGTAGTTAGCTAGAAGTGTTATACTCCTAGTTGCTTCTGTTGAAGGGCATGTTACCTCGAAATCTAAAGATATAAAATTGTACAATAAACTTAACCATTGGATTTTATTAATTTTACTAAGTTAAAAAGGAGTTTGTGAGATACATTTTCCTACTGTGGTGACATTTTACTGGGATCTACAGCTGTGACGTCCTGACACGAGGAGTATTACCGGAACTGAGTCATTCACTCGACATCTAGGGACAATTAGCTGTCCTCATTCCCACCTCCTTGAGGAAATCTTCCCACGATGACGTCACATCTCCCCCTAGGGACATATGCATATAGGGATATATTTAAGAAAAAGGCCATGATATGAATAGGGGATCACATAAATCATTTTTATTCGTGATCGAACGTTGTACTGTACGTATTACATCCCAAACACGACGTCAGCCATCTCTGTATTGAGCTCGTTGTACCATCTCGGCGATCGTCAATGGGGACCAACAGCCCGAAACGCAAACCTAGTTAGCTTTTCTTAATGTAATCAAGAAATGGTATTTTTGGCCAATTCTTGAATAATTAAAAATATTAATGATATTTATTACGATAAAAATGCCGAAAGTCATCATCAACTTTTAGTTACACGATTAGGAGATGTTTCTCTCTTAATTTATCTACCTGATCCCAGTACATTTTCATTCTTTTGTATTATTTTGTCACATACTTATATCTCTCCACGGCTCTCTCCCGCGGTAGGCGCCACAATGAAGACTGTATTTGCTGAAGAGCTTTGCTCGATGCAGTACCTTGAAATTATATATATGTACCTCTACAGACTTATAAGCTTATGTCCATAGATTCACTAAACACCCCTAAGCTGCCTTCCATAGAAAATACAGGGTATATTCCAAACCAATCCAATACAATAGTAGAGCGGTCTAGAGATTAATTTGGCAAAACCGCTGAGAGGGTTCACTACTGATGAGCCAAGCCCTCTCATTCAATAACTCATATCATTGCAGTAAGGTCTGTAGGAATAATATTTGAAGATATTTAAAAAAGCACATTGCCAGTAAACTTATTTGTGTAAAATTTTAACGATAGATGGCAATTAAATTTAATTTACGAAGACTGTATATATTTTTACATATATGTATATTTATAAAAGTCATATATTAAATCAAAATATCATTTATTTTACCATTATTTCAGTTGGCTGAACGCCAACCTTTATCAAGGTGTTATAACATATTTAATGTGTGTTCTATGTTATAACACCTTTATAAAGGTTGGCGTTCAGCCAAGTGAAATATTGGTAAAATAAATGATATTTTGATCCAATATATGTCTTTTTAATTAAAGATTTATTAATGGATTGCTCTATTTTCAAAAAAAAATATTTACATTTATATCTATTTAATAATATATTTATCATTATATATTTATATTTATTCTGCATTTAACCTTATATAATCTTATATGGACATTGTAATAAATCAGTTTCAATCTCAATCTCTCCACGGCTCAATCTGCTCAGTGATGAAACATGTCATCTACGTAGATCGCGTGGTGTCGCTTGAGATCCTCTGGCAGCGATCTACATGCGGACATTATAACGGCTTTGGAGCTTTTTTGTCTTAATTAGAAAAAAAGTACCCAATGCTGGATTCGACCCCGGGTTGTAGTAGTCGTAAACCAACGGTTTAGACGAGTCATCCACTGACCCCATTAGTGATGATAGATAATGAGAACGGGCAATAATTGTGTGATATATCGGTGTAGTAGTTATAATTGATAATAATGATAATGTATATCTATATATATAAAAATGAATGTTTGTATGTTTGTTTGTATGTCCGGTATACAAATTCGCAGTAGTTCACTAATTCAAACCAAAATTTCCATACATAGGTAAAAAAAATACGGGGAAGACGATAGGCTATTTTTAAAAAATATATAAATCAATTATTAAAACTATATATTCAAATTATTCTACTTAGCTCACGAACAGCGCCCTCTATCAAAGATTAGATTAAATTATTCTGATGCAAACAAATAGATAATGCTAATAACAAACAATTATAAAAAAAAATCTTATCTAAATATATATCACTCGGGTAGATATGCACACGGGTCAATCCCGGGGCGAAGTCCGGGTCACCCGTCTAGTATATTATAAATAAAAAATATTTCTGTTGATTTTTGATTATCTTGACGATTATGCTATGGTAATGCAGTCGTGGTTAAAATCTTGAAAGTATAATTATAAAAATAGTTTTGATGAGTAATTTAATTGAACTAAAGGAATATATAAAAAAACAGAGTTTGATATAAAGTACTGCCTAGATTAAGGCGTAAGAATGAAAAACTTATTTGCATAATGTACAAAAGGTTTGAGCCGGCCATTGGGAAACAACAACAATGAGGTTTTATATGGGAAGCGTGACCTCTGGCGGTCGATTTAAAAGAGTATTTGAATCTATGAAATATAATTTTAAATAAAATAATATTTTAATATAACATATATATATAATGGGTATAATCGAAAAAATGATAATAATTGTGTGTGTAATCTGGATATATATATGTGATAATGGAAAATATGTGGAGAACGGGTGATAATACTGATTATGTAAATTGTAGTAGTTATCATGGATAATAATGATAATTAATTATAAGTATTATAATGACTTTTGTGTATTAATATGGATAATGAGAGGGATAGAGATTCTGATAGTTATTACAATGGGTATAATAGTTATAATGTAACTTATAATTCACTGCGGCTTGTGATTGTAAAACAACACTTGAAGTTACACCGCATTAGTTTCTTTTCAATGAAAAATCAAAATTTATTTCAAAATTTTTCCGTTCATCATTACTCTTCATAATCTCCCTTTCATACCTCATCCAAAAAGGTTAGAAATAGTCAATATTTCACTTTGAAATAAATTATGATTTTTCATTGAAAAGAAACTCATGTAACTTCAAGGGTTGTTTTACAATAGTTATA
Organism: Cordylochernes scorpioides; assembly: GCA_030710605.1. NCBI lineage: Eukaryota > Metazoa > Arthropoda > Arachnida > Pseudoscorpiones > Chernetidae > Cordylochernes > Cordylochernes scorpioides. The sequence continues at coordinate 1,914,324 of CP092876.1, read as the reverse complement.
ATAATGACGTATAATAGTATAAATGATAATAATTATTATAATTGATTTTTTTTAAAGGTATAAATGGATAATGAAAGGAATCAATGATTATAATTATTGCAATGGGTAATAGTTATAATGGTTAATAATGATAATGAATAATGGATTGTAATATAAATTAAATTGTGTAATGAATATATTAGTAATAATGGTTATATATATATGACAATATGGAATATTCATATCAGCCTGACAGCAGTCTTCCAGTGTCATAGTCCTCCGCTTCCATCTTGGACTGGAGTTTCCCATATCTGGAACATTTGGCTAGTAATTTGAGGTCTCACAGTCCTTTCTAGAGTCACTTGTAGTTAGGAACACTCATTTTAATCAAAAGTACAAATCTCCCATGAGTGTGAACAATACCCGTTTAAAAAAAAGGGGTAATAACCTAGCTCAAGTTGTGCATAACTAAAAGTTAGTTCCTTAAAACAAATATTTCCTTAGAGCAACAAGTGTTGGCTGCTTCCATAATAAAGTGTCAACCAGCAGCAGCTCTTTCTATAGTGAACATTTGGCAAAATTATTTTCATATATACTATATTTCAATATATACTATATTTTATAATAATTACACCTTTGATGTCCAAAACAATATGGAAGGGTAATGAGATTATATTGGGGATATATTAAAGTAAGAGAGAGAAAGAGAGAGAGATGGAGTAATGGCCAATAATGGTGGTAGCCATGGAAGTTCTGAGAAAGAATGCAATCGCCCGAAAGTTTGTCGAGTGGCGTACTTGACGTGACGCAATCTGTCCTGCTACTGGTCTAATGGCGGGTTCGTCTGCTGGACTCTATAAGACACACTCTCTTTAAACTTGTCGTCTGCTTCTTCTTTTACTACTGCCACTGTTTGGGGAAAGCTAAACATTACCTCTCTCGTAGAACAACTTTTTGATTTCCTCAACTTGGAGGCCTGAGATATTGTGTTTGTTCATTTATGTTTCTTTTTAGTTGTTGGCCTTGTGGTTTATGTCGCGATAATAAAGGTAGATTCGGAGAAAAATATAGCTGCATCAACCAATAGGACAAGCAAGAAATGGAACGTGAGAATCAGTTAATGGACATAATCGAACAACTGAATGATGAAACTATCCTTAGGCCCCTATATAACCGAGGGACGACCATTAATGATGTCGCCGTCCTGTACCCCCATCTTAGGGAGAGTTTGCTCGCGGATACCTTACCTAAACACAAGTCTTGTCAAGTTCCTCAACACAGTCATCGCTGGGGACACGGATTCCATAACTCGCAAGGGCCTGTCTGAACTCAAGACGATTCTAAGCTCCTGATAAGATCCAGATGTACCTTCAGAGAAGGCCTCGTCTGGTGTATATATTTTCTCTATTATTTTAAACTCTGAAAACTTTCTTTGACCGTTGACTAGATGTTAATAAACCATTTTTAATTGTAAATTGTCAACCAATAGTTAATTTTAACTACTGACATTTCAGTGGCTTCTGTCATTCTCTTCACAGGAATGATTGAATCCTAGTTCTACTTATAAAATACTAGCCGAATGACCCGGGCAACGCCCGTGTTTTACCCGATTGAATGTTTTGATTCAAATACTATTTGTTACAATTATAAATTGTGGTCATGTGGCCTAGTGGTCATGGCATCTGCCCAGTAAGCGGAAGGTCGTGGGTTCGATTCCCATCCCTTGACACTTTTTTTATTTTATCCATTCTGACCAAAATCTATCCGTGAACTTCATACAGTGAACTTCACGCAGACAGAATAAGGCAATTATATAAGTAGATAAGTTGATGTCTTATGTCTCCGAATCAATTTAAAACCAACAAATTATCTTCAAAAATAAAGTTAAGAGTCTCACTTAAGAGACCATATTCCAGATACAAGATTGAATTCAATCTCTCCTTGAAGTAGCCTCAAATCCGAGACTCTGTTTGATTTGAAATATTCCTTATAAACTTTAACTCACGTGTACTGGTATAAACACTGTTAGCTAATTATGACAGAACTGTTCGGTTCCAAAATCACTAGGTACCGCTCAAAAAGAACAACCAAATTTATGATAATTGAAACAGTGAATAATATGTTAAGGTTATTCACATATTAAACAAAATGTTAACTTGGGATTTAATCCCAGTTCATGACTGTCGGGAATCGAGGGTGTTACCCACTCGTCCACTGACGTTTAGATTTTTCTTTGACAGAACTGTGATCGAATCCCAAATTGAACTTTTTTTTTTCTTTAAAATTAAAAATTCTTTACAATTCTAAATATATTTGAACTAATTTAATCTTTTTTTCACTATCTTAACTTATAGTCTATTAAATAGTATCAGGATAATGTATATTGATGGCTATACTATTTTACAGTATCTGGGTTTGTCTGAATTGTAATAGGAGCTGGTCTAGAGAAGGGCTTCACTGGGAGACGTGAATACAAAGAAATATTTGAATGTAATTCTACTGTCCTATAAGCTTATGTCCATAGTTTTCTTGAAAACCATTTCTGAGATTCCATCCTTCAGTGCTGCGTATATAAGCAGAATCGTCCAATACAGTATTAGAGCTCTGAGAAGCGGTATGGTGGATTAAATTGGCGAAACCGCTGGGAGGGTTCACCACTGATGAGCCAAGCCCTCCCAATATATTTTTTCATCGCAGTAAGGACAGTAGAAGTTTGTATTATGTATAAAAGAAACATTCGTGCTTTTAAATCCTTTCATTTTAAACAAAGAAATATATTCAATGACACTTTGGAAAATTCTGAATATTTCAAACAAATGCCATAGGTTTCTAAAGATGGGTTTCTTTATCTTTCTTAAACGTAATCTCGGGCATCTCTGTCCTTTTACGGGAGTATATAGAAATGTTTATTTAATTAAAAAGGCATATATTGGATCAAAATATCATTTATTTTTACCAATATTTCAGTTGGCTGAATGCCAACCTTTATCAAGGTGTTATAACATATTTAATGTGTGTCAACAACAAACTCAGCGCCACATAACGTCTCAACAGAATTAAGTTTTAAAAGGATTTTGTTATATTCAATGGGGAGAATTTATATATTATATATATATATATAAATATTTATATTACGATGCACTAGCGCGCCATCTGTTATCAATATTTGTGGAAGAGCGATTGCTCGAAGCATATTATATATTTATAATTGTATGTAATTCTACTGTCCTAAAATCTTATGTCCATAGTTCATATAAAATACCCATTCCAAGAGTCTAGCTAGGCATCAGTATCTCTATAAAAGGAAGTTCCAAAAATGCAATATAACAGCGTTAAGGTAGATTAAACTGGCGAAACCGCTGGGAGGGTTCACAACTGATGAGCCAGGCCCTCTCTTTAATTTTTCTATTGCAGTAAGGGCAGTAGAAATTGTTTAATTTCAAAAAGAATCTTACACGCGTCTAAAATAGTTTCTAATTTTCATGCATCATATTGCCACGTGGAAAATTAAGGAAAGACAAACTTCAGGATGACACAGCAATTTATTTAAGTCAAGAACCAACTATGAATGATTTAAAAAGATAATCAATGAGGGAAGTTTACAGAGTAACAAAATATAAACATTATAAATGATCCTCTGTTAATAAAATAATGAATACTTTGTTACAATACACCTTGACGAGCACCAACAGCGCGTAACGCGTTCGTGGATGGCTTTTCTTGATTTATCAAGAAATTGAGTTGGCCAAATATCAGGGAACAGGTTAAATCAATGTTTAGTTGATTTCTGTTACACTAGATGGCGCTCTGTCATCTATAAAGCACATGTGCTCCTGGTCAGAATATGCTTTCTTTATTTTTAATATATTTAACATATCTTACACCAAAGACTTATCCTTGAATCCATAGTATCCCACAAACTGAACAGCATCAATAGAAAAATAGAGCTTCCAGAAGCTTATCATCCTCTTCTGTCCTTCATTTAATTAATATTAATATATTCAATTAAGATTAACATATATAAATAGTTTATAATAAATATAAATTTAACATATTTAATTAAGATTAACATATATAAATAGTTTAAAAACTTTCTTTTTTTGTATATATATATTCCTTCCTACCATTTGTACCATAGTTCTTATAAGTCGCGCTCGCCTGTTGAAGGGTTTTTACCCGAAAGCTTGCACCTATTCATCAATAAAAGAAACTCGTCTTCCTTCACTCTAGCCTAGTGGACATGGCACCTGCCCGGTAAGCAGAAGGTTGTGGGTTCGATTCCCGCTCCTGGACACTTTTATTTTTCCGTTCGCCATTACTCTTCATATTTTTCACCCTTCCATACGTCATCCATTCATATATAGACCATCACTCTTCATATATTCAACCTTTTCATACGTCATCCAAAAGTTAGAAATATTAAATATTTCTCTTTGAAATTAAAAGTGATTTTTTCATAAATAAAAAGAAACTTATGCGGTTAAACTGGTTGTATAGCTTTATAAATAGTTTATAAAAAATATTAATTTAACATATTTAATTAAGATTAACATATATAAATAGTTTAAAAACTTTCCTTTTTTGTATATATATATTTCTTCCTACCATTTTTACCATAGTTCTTATAAGTCGCGCTCGCCTGTTGAAGGGTTTTTACCCGAAAGCTTGCACCTATTCATCAATAAAAGAAACTCGTCTTCCTTCACCATGTTTTTCGTCTAATATATTTAGTGTTTGATACATTTTTCTATGTCGAGGTTTGTTTATCCATGTACATCTCCTTGAGACAAACATTGAAATGGCGGATGGTGTTGACAATGGGAATTCAATTTGGTGGTTTTTGATGGATATGTGGTTCTTTTCCTTCCACAAGATTATCACTTCTGGGAAACCTCATCTATCTTAGGAAGTGTTTACTTTATCCTATCTACTCCGATTGTGTGTTTATTTTTTTATAAAGTCTCTACCCAATTTTTATTGGAATTTCATAATACACCTATCCCCCGATTTACACGGTATTTGTTTTACACGTTTTCGCTTTTACACGGTTTTCCAAATAAGTTTATTTTTTGTTTTTATCGCACTATACTAAATGCTACTGTGATTGAACACATGCGCTGTATACACATCTCACGAGGATTCCCGAGCTTATGTGTTGACTACATATTTTAACCTGTCAATGCATTTTATTTTTATTTCTGTGTACACCTATCCCCCGATTTACACGTTTTTCTCAGGAACGTATCTACCGTGTAAATCGGGGGATAGGTGTATAGTAAAACCTTTGAGAAGACACCTCTCAACAAAGGACAGTTTTCATTTACAAAATTATCATTTTTACTATTTCGACACTCAACGGTAAGAGGATACATTTCTCTAAAGGACACTTTGACTCTGCAATTAGGTGTTGTCATTTACAGGGAGGTTCTACTGTATTTGTCGTTTTTTTTTTATCCATAATCATGTGATATGAAATTCTGTAATCATCATTTTTGATATTGTCATTTAATTGTTATGTTTCATTTTTTGTTAGGACTATAGTGTAAAATACAGGTATATTGCTGTACGTGTTCTTTCTTTAAGTTGCTCGATACAATATGTAAATAGAGATTTTTATCTCTATCTATTATAAAATTAATGAATGAAAGTGAATATTGCAAATAAATATATAGGTGCAAACAAAAGTAGATATCTTTCTTTAGGAAGGCATCAGAACACTACATTAAAGACTTACCATCCCGCTCTCCATATATATCTATATGAAAAACGAAAAAAAAATAAAAGATAAAAAGATCAGGTGTTGAAATCAATATTAAAAATGGCATATCCTGACCAGGAGCACATGTGCTTTACAGAAGGCAGAGCGCCATCTGGTGGAACAGAAATCAACTAAACATTGATTTAGCCTGTTCCCTGATATTTGGCCAACCCAATTTCTTGATTTATCAAGGCCAAATATCAGGGAACAGGCTAAATCAATGTTTAGTTGATTTCTGTTCCACCAGATGGCGCTCTGCCTTATTTAAAGCACATGTGCTCCTGGTCAGGATATGCCATTTTAAATATATATCTAACAAAAGAGGCACCTCTCCCTTTAAAAATGCATTAAAACGTACTGGTACCTAACGTTATGATGGTCATGAAGAATGAGCTACATCACAAGTTTTGGGAAAATCAGACAAAAGCCAACAACCAGTATACCATGGTTTCAGGCTATGACCCTCATCAGTACAGGGACGGCTTGGATTCCATAACATCCTACGAGAGGGTGTTATAAAATCGGTCAAATTTACCAAACAGGTGGTTAAACTGGTGAAGTGACAAGAGAGCATTTTCAGACCAGATTACAACCTAAAGTTGTGAGAGGATGGTTTTCATGTACTAAAAGAGACACCTCTCCTGTTAAAAATTCTCATGAATTCAAAATCAACCTCTATACTAAAATTTCTCTGAATTTACCAAAATTGGTGTTGTGGATCATTATTTATCACCACCATTACGTTTTGTACTGGGGATATATACATAATGCATGTGTTTCGATACATTTTTTGAAAAGCGAGTTTCTTTTTCGTTATATATATATACAATAAAACACTCTCTCATCAATTAAATGTCTAGATATTTAAGAGAAGGATAGGGAGGAGTAATACATTCATTGACAAAACTTATGGAAGTGGAAAGTCTTTGATGTCGCCGGTCGTCTGTTTATTTATTTATTTTTAAGGGAACAGAGGTAATTTTGTTTACACTAGGTTATCTCGTGTGTCTCCAATAAAGGTCACTGTAATATCTTTCAGAGTTATTGTCTCAATCCCGATATACATGCTAAAAGGTACAACTTCCTTAAGTTTTGTCCATGAGTGTATACACACTTGGTTATCTCGTGTGTCTTCAATAAAGGTCACTGTAATATCTTTCAGAGTTATTGTCTGAAACCCGATATATATGCTAAAAGGTAGAACTTCCTTAAGTTTTTTACATGAGTGTATACACACTTGCTTATCTCGTGTGTCTTCAATAAAGGTCACTGTAATATCTTTCAGAGTTATTGTCTCAATCCCGATATACATGTTAAAAGGTACAACTTCCTTTAGTTTTGTCTATGAGTTTTTATTGCGGTTATCTTTGGCTAACAAAATTATATCTTAGATAAGTTACACATAAATTTTCTCTCACTATCATAGAAAAATGAATATATTTGAAGAAATTATTGAAAAGAAGAAATTCTAAATACAGTTTGACAAGATTAACTTTTGTTTGAAATTTTGTTTTCTATACCCTCTATATAAACAAACGCGTGTTGAATAGTTAGTGAGCTAATAGATGTTTTTTAAACTTCTCACGTCGCCGGGTAATCTTTTAATCTCCTGGAAATTTCTGCGGGAATTAATTGCTTGTCAAAAAAGTATGATCGGCTTGACCTTTTACTTTACTTTTAACTTTTTTACCACGGCGGCGTCTCTATATGTCAAACTTTCTGTTGTATTCGTTCTAACAACCAAACATATGTAACATGATTAAACTGGCGAAACCTCTGGGAGGGTTCACCACTGATGAGTCATGCCCTCCCATCAATTTTTCCATTGCAGTAAGTCCAGTAGAAATTGTTTAATTTTTAAAAGAATTATACGCGTCTATAATAGTTTCGAATTTTGATAACGGATGGCGCGCTAATGTATCATAATATAAATAACATAAGTTATCAAGATTACATTCTAATATATAATGTGTGACGTTTTGGTAACAGCGTTGTTACCATCTTCAGACAAAAGTACTGATAGATTAAAAAGAAAAGGTGACAAGATCACATCCGAATAAATATATTATACATAACGTAAAACTTCAGTACATTTGTCTCTGAAGATAAAGGTACAATGTTATAACAGAATAATTTGTGGTGTTGTTATCCTTGGTCAAATGTATCTCCAATTCAAATTGTTAGTTCCAACTTATCAGTAGAATTATTTCATGAAGAAAATGCTTTTTCTTGATATTTTAGATACTTTTTCTATGAGCGTTTCTCATCAAAGAGGCGGCAAGCATTTGTAATCTGATGATGGTAACAAAGCTGTTGTCGAAACGTCACACATAATATATTAATTTGTATGTATTTTGTCTCCTTATGTTTCGCTTTTTATAAAACAACGGCTCTCCAATTGTCATACATTAGTGTCAGTGAATTTTATCTAACCTAACCAAAGGGAAGTTTTTATAAACTTCAATTACCTAACTATCTTTACTATTATAATTAGTAAATTATACTTTAACCAGTAACTATATAACCCCATTTAAACTGGCGCCATTAATTATCTCAACCACTGATTACCAATTTTAACTAGTGACTTTAATTACATATTGCACAAGTCCAACCCCACCTGTGAGTTCAAGTAACCAAATAGGGGTTCTGCCACACTTGTAAATGTAAGGTTATGTAGTAATTTATACTACTTTTACCAGTAATTAACCATTATAACCAGTATAGCCTAACCTACCATAACCAACGGCTAAACACTTTAACAATAATGATAATTAGAAACTATTATAGACGCGTAATATTCTTTTTGAAATTAAACAATTTATACTGCCCTTACTGCAATGAAAAAAAATTATTGGGAGGGCCTGGCTCATCAGTGGTGAACCCTCCCAGCGGTTTCGCCAGTTTAATCTACCATTTACTTTTGCACAACTGACTTTAACTATTAGTTTTGGCCATAACATTCAATAGCTCAAACTAACATAGCAATTATTGTTTACCCGGTGATTGGACTGTTATAAGTTGGGTAAATATTACAGAATATGACACAATGGTTCGATTGTAAAAGGATTTCGGAAGACACAGAATAATGCTCCTCGAGATGATTTAGCTTTCTAAAAAAAAAGAAAAGATCAAATATGCGATATAAACTCTGAGAGAAGAATTACAAAAACAATAACAAGACTTAGAACAAAACACTATAAAGGAATGACAATACATCTAGATGGCACAAGAACCTACAAGACATGTAATAACTGTCCTGGTGTGGAACTAACACCTACCCACATATTCTCATGTCCAGCAATGGCTGCAGCCTTTCAGAAAATTGACATGAACCCAGAACAGCAGCTTTACACACCCAAGATAGTGGACATTGCTGCTGCTGTGATAGAGATGTATGAAGACATCTGTTCATTGGACACAACAACAACACATGTCTATCCAGAACAGCAGCTTTACACACCCAAGATAGAGAACATTGCTGCTGCTGTGATAGAGATGTATGGGGACATCTGAGGCTCTTCATTGGACACGACAACAACAAACCCTTGGACAAGCCTTGGAGATGTCTATCCAGAACAGCAGCTTTGCACACCCAAGATAGAGAACATTGCTGCTGCTGTGATAGAGATGTATGGGGACATCTGAGGCTCTTCGTTGGACACGACAACAACAACAATACAGTATACACACCCAAGATAGTGGACATTGCGACTGCTGTGATAGAGATGTATGAAGACATCTGAGGCTCTTCATTGGACACGACAACAACACATGTCTACCTAGAACAGCAGCTTTACACACCCAAGATAGAGAACATCCTGTGATAGAGATGTATGGAAACCTCTGTTCATTGGACACGACAACAACAACAAACCCTTGGACAAGCCATCCATATCAGAGGTCTATCTTCCATATATAAGCTATGTTATGCTAATAAGGATTAATGGTATAGCCTATTTGCATTATTAAATTATTGGATGAAATATTCAATTATTATAAATTTAGTTGATAATATAGTGCAAGTTCCTAATATAATTTTATATAGATAGACAAAAATTATGATTATAAATGGTCATAAACGACATAAAGTTGAGAATATGACATTCATATACCAAAAGCGACATCTCTGCCCTCAAAAACGAAATATTTTTTAATAGAGAGAGGTGTCGCTTTTGATACACATAAAAATATAACTTTACATGTTTCTCCTTTATATATATTGTTACATATTCCATAAAAAGAAAGGTCACCTCTCCCATCAAATATAATTGCAAATATCTAGACGCTATTGATTCTGCAATCTAACAAACTCATATCGGTGACAAACAACACCAATTTTGATAAATACAGACCGCCCAACGGAAGATCATTGTTTCGGGCAAATGGCCTTCGTTAGTCTAGGGCAGGGTTCGGCAAAATTTTGAGTTGGAAAAGGCAAAAATTACAATTTACAAAATTTCAAATTTGTTAAAGAGCCACACAATTTTTTTCTTGTCAACAATAAATAGTACTAGCATAAATAATATTTACGTATGGAACTATATAAAGAGCTTCACATCCAAAGAGCCGCATGTGGCTTCGTGAGCCGCAAGTTTGCCTCCCGACCCCTGGTCTAGAACGAGCTTTGATTCCATGAGATTCACACGAGATCTATGTATAACTCCCAGAATTTTCCTAACTCTTTACATATGTAGGATTTATCTTTTTACATCGTTTTTTTTACGAGACTCGGGACTTGTTATTGATTAGCAGTTAGTTGTCTTCCACTAATGATTATACTAATTAGCAGTATATTAAAATTTAATTAATTTTTCTCTCTTCTCCCCAAACTCTTTCCTCTCACCCTGTTTTCTTTACTATTTGAAATTCGAGTTTAAATTATTAACGTATAATATATCAATTTCTCTTGATAATTTTGTTAATTAATTATTATGGTTATCTCTTGTGGGCTGTTAGGTTACGTACATGGCCTATATATATTGATGAACTACCCTACTCAGATCACTTATCTTTAACATTAAAAATGAATACGTGTTGATGAAGGAAATAAATGATGAACTTTTCTTTAATTATTATAGGAATATAGATGGAAAATTTGCCGGGAGGAAATTGATCCATAGAAGCATAGGGCGCCTCTCCCGTCAAAATAAACGTCAAAACCTGACGCGATCTATTGCCAAAGCTGGTGTTGTGGCTTTGTCACCGACCCGAGGCCGCTAATTGCGGCGACGGTCAATAGATGGCGTCAGGTTTTGACGTTTATTTTAAGGGGAGAGGCGCCCTATGCTTCTATTATAGGAATGTTTTTATTTATGCTACTACACATGAGGCCTTGAGGGGAGAAATCGTCATAAAAAAAAACGGGAGAGCCTATTTGGACAATGTCATATATAGAAAAATACACTAGAAAATCACTTTTGTATCAAATACTTGCTGAGAAAAGAGGAAAGAAAGACCAGCAATGATATGGATAGAAGATCAAGAAAGCTATCAGAAGATCACTAAATCAGCTGTGAGTGATGATCACAAACAGATAAAATTGGAGTTTATTTGTACATAGTGTCACCAAAAGTCAACTTGATGGACACTAGCAACAAAACATGAGGCCATTGTAATCGTTACGGGTATTTAGCAACTTCCTTTTACTGTAAATATGCAACAAGTTTACATATACTCATGGACAAAACTTAAAGATGTTTCATATTATGATATCACCGGTCGTCTGCTTTTTTTTTTTTTAACGAGACAATTTCGTTTACACTTGGTTATCTCGTATGTCTTCACTAAAGGGTACTGTAATATCTTTCAGAGTTATTGTCTGAATATCCTGATATACATGGTAAAAGGTACAACTTCCTTAAGTTTTGTCGATGAGTGTATACACACTTGGTTATCTCGTATGTATTCACTAAAGGGTACTGTAATATCTTTCAGAGTTATTGTCTGAATCCTGATATACTTGGTAAAAGGTACAACTTCCTTAAGTTTTATCCATGAGTGTATACACACTTGGTTATCTCGTGGGTCTTCAATAAAGGTCACTGTAATATCTTTCAGAGTTACTGTCTCAATCCCGATATACATGCTAAAAAGTACAACTTCCTTAAGTTTTGTCCATGAGTGTATACACACTTAGTTATCTCGTGTGTCTTCAATAAAGGTCACTGTAATATCTTTCAGAGTTATTGTTTGAATCCTGATATACATGGTAAAAGGTATAACTTCCTTAAGTTTTGTCCATGAGTGTATACACACTTGGTTATCTCGTATGTCTTCACTAAAGGGTACTGTAATATATTTCAGAGTTATTGTCTGAATATCCTGATATACATGGTAAAAGGTACAACTTCCTTAAGTTTTGTCCATGAGTGTATACACACTTGGTTATCTCGTGTCTTTAATAAAGGTCACTGTAATATCTTTCAGAGTTATTCTCTGAATCCCGATATACATGCTAAAATGTACACTTCCTTAAGTTTTGTCCATGAGTGTATACACACTTGGTTATCTCGTATGTATTCACTAAAGGGTACTGTAATATCTTTCAGAGTTATTGTCCGAATCCTGATATACATGGTAAAAGGTACAACTTCCTTAAGTTTTGTCCATGAGTGTATACACACTTGGTTATCTCGTATGTCTTCACTAAAGGGTACTGTAATATCTTTCAGAGTTATTGTCTGAATATCCTGATATACATGGTAAAAGGTACAACTTCCTTAAGTTTTGTCCATGAGTGTATACACACTTGGTTATCACGTATGTCTTCAATAAAGGGTACTGTAATATCTTTCAGAGTTATTGTCTGAATCCTGATATACTTGGTAAAAGGTACAACTTCCTTAAGTTTTGTCCATGAATGTAAATTAAAACAAATAGTTAATCTACAACCTGAAGCCAAGTTGTTAATAAAGTACAAGTTACAGTAATCACTTATAAAGTTAAAAATAGAAACAAATTTCCAAATACTTTCGGTTTATACTCTCCAATTTTTAACCGCCACATGTACGATACTCTATTAAATTTGAATATATTGTAAAAGTATACGGGATAAATTTATTCATATGTATAAAATGGGGACAACGTCTTTTTTTATTAAATACACATCAAAACACAATACAAAAATTTAATATTTTCTCCGCAGAATGTTCCACTTCGGTATCTCTAAATCCTCCTGAATTAGGACAGCTTAATAGTATTTAAGTATATGCAAATAGGGGTATATGTAAATAGAGGTATATGCAAATAGAGGTATATGCAAATAGGGGTATATGTAAATAAAAAAGTTTTTTATCCATTTCAAAGACTTCTACATTTCAAAGGTTGAATCCGCACAATTACCTCAGGAACCCACGACCTCCAGAGAAATGATTGAATTGAAGGTCTATGTATATTAAAAGATTCCAAATTTGCATCCTAACCGAAAGATTTCTCCAGCACACCGGAAGTGGATTTCTTGCAATTTCCGGTTTCCCCAGAGCTCTCTTGCAAAATTGAAATGAAGAAAATGTGAAGTTGGTATCTTCCTGTATTACAAAACTTTGTGGTTTGCGGGATATTATTGTTTAAATTTATATTTGACCAGATTAAAATCCATATTTTTTTTTGTGGAAGAAAGAAATAATGAAATATACCAATGATTGTATCTGTGATATTGTTTTAAACATATTTGACCAGATTAATCGGTGTGTTTTTTGTGGAAGAAAGAAATATTGAAATATCCTCATGTTTGTCAGTGATATTATTTTTATATAAATACATTTGACCATATTAATCGATGTTTTTTTTTGTGGAAAAATAAATAATGAAATATACTAATAATTGTGTGTAAATGATATTATTTTTGAAATTTATATTTGACCACACAGATTAATCGCTATATTTGTGGAAGAAAGAATTAATGAAATATACTAATGATTGTTTTGAAAATAGAGCAATCCATAAATAAATATTTTAATTAAAAGGCATATATTGGATCAAAATATCATTTATTTAACCAATATTTCAGTTTGCTGAATGCCAACCTTTATCAAGGTGTTATAACATAAAATAACATGATAACATAAAATAAATGATATTTTGATCCAATATATGCCTTTTTATTTAAAAACTAATGATCGTTTGTCAGCGATATTATTTTTTAAATATTTGACCAGATTAATAAATATTTCTGGAAGAGAGAATTAATAAAATATTGTAATAATGATCAGCGATATTTAAAAAAACATATTTGACCAGTTTAATAGAAGTTTTTTAAAGATGAAAGAATGAAATATACCAATGATATTTCTTTTAAAATATTTGACCAGGAGAAATATTCAACCTTATATATTGAAAGGAATGAAATACGAGGCTCTAAAAGAAGATTATTATATATATATATAAGTCATATTACATAAAAGCTTTGAAAAAATATAATGCATCAAACAAAAAATATTAAATCTAGAAGCTTCAAAGAATAAAGAGGAATATTATTTTAAAATATTTGACCAGAATATTCGGGATTGTGTTGTTTATAAAAAGGAAGGAAATAGGAGAGAAAATGATATTATCTGTAGAGGTATTTAATTATAATATTATGTTTATATTGATATCGATTTGATACAGTTTGTGTGACCTCCCATGAGCGACCACCTCCCTAAGCGACCATTTTGTAAAAAAAAAAATTGGTGTTTTGATCTAATTCAACTTCCAATAAGAGACTGCCTCATAGAAAGACCAAATATATTAATGTTTTCTGCACAGTCTCTCCCATAAGAAGTTCTAGTAAAAAAATACTTGATTGACGTTCAATGATAGATATTTTTAAATATTTGACTCAGAATGTTAGTGCAATTGAAAAGAATAAAATTCTGATTGAATTCTCTCTATTGTTCTATCCTTTTTTCAATATGTTTATTCTAGTATTTCTCTATATGTATTTAGGCAATTTTCTTTTAATTTTATTCTATATATGCAAATTTAATCCATAAAACCACTGAAAATACTCCAAATAGATATTTTAATGATAATTGTATATAGTCAAATATTTCTGTGGTCAAATACACTCATGGACATAAAGAAGTTGTACCTTTTATCATGTATATCGGGATTGAGACAATAACTCTGAAAGATATTACAGTGACCTTTATTGAAGACATACGAGATAACCAAGTGTGAAAAACCTATGTCTTCTTTAAAATAACAGACAACCGGCGATCTCAAAGAATTTCCACTTCCATTACTTTTATTTAGATATTAAATTTGAAATACACTCATGGATAAAACTTAAGGATGTTTCATATTTTGATGTAGTCAGTTGTCTATTTTTATTATGAAAGAGACAGAGGCAATTTTGTTTACACTATGTTATCTCGTGTGTCTTCAATAAAGGTCACTGTAATATCTTTCAGAGTTATTGTCTGTATCCCGATATATACGTGCTAAAAGGTACAATTTCCTTAAGTTTTGTCCATGAGTGTATATATTCTGATAGTGATTCGTTAAATATATTTTTTTTTATTCTGTGTGTTTGTGCGTGAATTTTAAAAAAAGGAAAAAGAATCGAATAAAATATAAAGTTAAACCTGTCTATAACGCCCCCTCTAAATAGCGCCACCCTCTCTATAGAGTCCGATTTTAAATACGTTGTACGATGCGATTTACATTAAAAGTGACCTGTCTATAGCACCTCCTCTCTATAGCACCCTATTTTAGTGAGTCCCAAGAGGGGGCGCTATAGACAGGTTTAACTTATATAAAACTCGACATTTCCAGCAAGTTATTATTCGTATATATAATCTACATTATTAATGTAAGGGATAAAATGTAATTTGGTCAAAAAATAATAAATTTCTAAAGTGATACAAATTTTTCAATAATTTAATATATATTTAAAGTATGCAAATCATATACATATACACTATTTCATTTTATTAAAATATATATATTTTTGTTTCAAATCACAGAAAAAAAAATATATTTTTCAAATAAACTTTTGCCCCCGCCACAATAAAGTGGTTGTGTTCAGGTCAAGTGGTCAAGAAAAATAAAAAGAATATCATAGAGTGAATTATGAAGGCTGGCGAGACGCCAATTGTCGGCGATCGATACTCCAGGGTAGTCGAACTGTTTTATTGATTCTTTAGACCCAAATTTTACATCCGGCAACTTTGCAGGGGACTTGACCTGATTTTACTTGACCTCTATTCATATCTCTGTCTCTGACTGACTGAATATTATATTATTTTATAAACATTGTCACGTAGTGAATATGCTGAATAACTCTCTTATTTTATTTATATGCAAATATATTATTAAAATTTTAATTTAAAAACCTAAATACAGTAGACTCTCCTATAACGCGATTAATGTGTTCCGTGTTGTATGAAATCGCGTTATAGGAATTAAATTTTATTCACTACGTAATTTTTTTTTATATACATTTGCATATAAAATAATATAACATTTAGTTTTGTTTTAGTATATAACTATTTTTCCTATATACATCATTTTATACAATACATTTTTACATGATACAGTATATCTCCTTTTCAATTTTTCTTTTTTCCAACTTTATTCATCATGCCTGGGGAGCAAGTTTCGTAATTTTTTATATTTGCAAAATATTTACATGTAAATTTTAATTTAATACCTTATATGCGTTAAAATTATTATTTTAAACTTTAAAACTCAATTTAACACTATTTAAAAATATTTACTTACAGAAACACATGTGCAATTAAATTGACAAAGTATATAACACTACTTCGTTCAAAAACAAAACAAAAAAAAGAAAAACGCGTGTGCATAAAAATTAAATGTATTGTACAGTTGTCAATATGGAAATTTCCGCATTTTATTTTATAACGCGTTGTACGAAAATTCGCGTTGTATAAATAAATTTGTCGCAATTTTTTTATCGCGTTGTACGAAATCGCGTTGTAAAAACTCGCATTATAGGAGAGTCTACTGTATATATTATATAAATAAAAAAATAAATAAAAAGATTTTCCGTTGTATTTTTGATCATGTTGAGGATTATGGTAATGCAGTCATGGGAATAATAGTCTTGATCAGATATTGCTTTAATTGAACCCACATGTGGAATATATATATATAAAAACAATTGATAAAAGTAACGCCTGGCTTAAGGCGAGTAGAATAAGGAAAACAAAAGATTATTTACATAATGTACAAAAGTTTTGAGCCGGCCAACGGGAAACAACAACAACGAGTTTTTATAGGGGAAGCTTGACCTCTGGCGGTCGATTTAACAGTATTTGTATCAATGAAATATATTTTTAAACAAAACAATATTTTAATATAACATATATATTATTTAAAAATGCTTATTTTGAATCATAAAGTTTTATTTTCCAATATTTCGTAAGGCAACTCGCCAAACTTCTTCTGGGAACAAGATTGTTTTGAGATGCTCGCGTATCAATTCACGAGTATGTACAACTGCTATAAAATTTAAAATATCTAAAACCTACAATAGTCATGTTTAAGAAATATTGGAAAATTAAACTTTATGATCCAAAATAAGTTTTTTTAAATAATTTAATATATGGATTGCTCTATTTTCAAACATATATATATATACGTTTTGAAAATAGAACAATCCATAGATAAATCTTTAATTAAAAAGGCATATATTGGATCAAAATATAATTTATTTTACCAATATTTCAGTTGGCTGAAAGCCAACCTTTATCAAGGTGTTATAACATTTTAAAATGTGACATTTGTGACATTTTATTAAACATTTTCACACTTTGAAATGTTATAACACCTTGATAAAGGTTGGCGTTCAGCCAACTGAAATATTGGTAAAATAAATGATATTTTGATCCAATATATGCCTTTTTAATTAAATATATATATATTAAAAATAAAGAAGGCATCTCCTGACCACGAGCACATGTGTTTTTTAGATGGCAGAGCGCCATCTAGTGGAGCAAAAATAAACTAAACATCCACTAGATGGCGCTCTGCCATCTAAAAAGCACATGTGCTCGTGGTCAGGAGATGCCTTCTTTATTTTTAATATCAACACCTGACCCACTTATCTTTTATTTTTTTCTATTGTTTTTTCATATATATATATATCCAATATATGCCTTTTTAATTATATATATATATATACATAATACTAGAAACATTAATAGAATTTTTATAATTACTTTAAAAATATTCATATGTTTTTAAATGGAAAACAGAATGTATTATATGTTTGTTCACACATATATAATAAGGATAAAAAATTGGAAAGTCAGGTGTTAATATTTAAAAAAAAAAATTGCATATCCTGACCGGTCACATAAGCAGCTTGATTTATCAAGAAATTGGGTTTACCAAATATCATGGAATAGCTCAATCAACGTTTAGTTGATTTTTGTTTCTCTTTAGCCACTTTATATCATATATATATGTATGAAAACTAATAATGAATAAATTTTGGTCGTAGAGGTACAGTCTACACCACGCTGACGAGGGCCAACAGTTCGAACCGCGTTCGTGGTTGACTTTTCTTGATTTATCAAGAAAATGGGTTGGCCAAATATCTGGGAACAAATTAAATCAATGTTTAGTTGATTTCTGTTTCACCAGATGGCGCTCTGCTATCTGAAGGTTCATTTGAACCTGGTCAGGATATGCCTTTTTAATATATATATATTAAAAATGAAGAAGGCATTTCCTGACCATGAGCACATGTGCTTTTAAGATGGCAGAGCGACATCTATATATATATATATATCGCTCACGAGTGTGGAACAAGTTATTTTTCGAAGCATACATGTACAACGGTCGCGCCCTTCCATTCGACCACGGCAGCTACGACATATATATATATTAATATACATGTATGTATGTATATGTTAAACACACAATACCTGTCTCAAGTATATTTATACAGATTGTGGTGAGAGAAGCATTGAAACAAGCCGCCACAACCCCCTATGAATACCATGGCTAAGTGGGGATAAGTATATTTTACCTCTAGGATTATGGACGTCCCAGTGGGAGACCACTTACACTCCATTTTATGGCCTCCACATAATAACTGCCATAGGAACTGCCTTACATTTACTCAAGACCACTTCACAGATATTTGAATAAAATTACTGGGCTTTCAAATTTTACTTAAATTCTTTATCGATGGAAATAATTTATTCGAATTGAGGTATCAATTTGCTACCATAAATATTTATATGGTTTTATAGCGCAGAATCCAATATCTGCCTTATACAAAACTTCGCCACATCACGTGGATGATTTGTTTACAGGGTTTATTTCCCAGAAGAAGATAAGCAGTTGCCACATTTGGTCGTATTGGACAGCTTGATAATTTGTAGACAAAAAAGAAAAGTATAAAAATTTTGATCAATTTTGTAAATACATATACAACTTTCTTTTGAATTGGAAAAAAAAAGAGAAGGAATCTTAGAAAGAAAAAAAGAATTGCGATGCTTGCTTTGTGTGTTTTGCTTTGTTGTTTGTTTTTCTCTTTAGACAATTTTCTTTAGTTAATTATGTAAAATAATGAATTGAACAGTATGGTATATAGCCGAATTGCTGTGATGCAGTGAAAGGTAGTGACGCAAATATCCCTGAGTTTGGGATTACGCGTTTCATGATGTTAATAAAGTTTAATAATAAACATTTTTGATCCAAAATATAAGCGTTAATTATTTAAAATATGCAAATATGTAACTATATATTTCGAGATGAAGAAAGAGAAATCAGCGCTTCCCCTATTACATACCATAATAACTTCTCGGAGTTAGGACATGAGGCAAGGAAGCGAATTCTATAGAAAGTTAATATCCTCAACGGTGCCTGGAGGGAACAAATCCGCTGAGAGAAAAATAATGGAAGGCAAATTTACTCTGGGAGACGGATTAAGCAGTAAGTTGCCGGGAGAGAAACTCATTTTTTTTAAAAAAGAAGATCTTCTCCAAGAAATCTCTTTGGTAATCTTCAATCTTCTTTCTGTGAAATTAGCTTCGCCATTAATTCTACAAAGATTAACAGGGAGGACGGGGCTAGCTTTCTCACTGGTTTACTTACTATATAACTCTAATTTGAACACCTAACTTTAAATTTTGAACTTTACTCTTACACAATCTTAACTGAAGCTAAAACTAAGTAAACCTTACTTAACTTTATATATTAGTAAATTCAATTTAATTGCCATCTATCGTTAAATTTTTACACACAAATAAATTTACTGGCAATGCGTTTCTTTTAAATATCATCAAATATTATCTCTACAGACCTTACTGCAATGATATGAGTTATTGAATGAGAGGGCTTGGTTCATCAGTAGTGAACCCTCTTTTTTGGCGAACCGGTGAGAGGGTTCACTACTGATGAGCCAAGCCCTCTCATTCAATAACTCATATCATTGTAGTAAAGTCTGTAGAGATAATATTTGATGATATTTAAAAGAAACGCATTGCCAGTAAATTTATTTGTGTAAAATTTTACTTAACTTTGACTATGGCTTGTAAAAATACTGTGACGTAGAAAGAAAGGAAAGACAAACTTCAGGATGACACGGAATTTATTTAAGTCAATCACAAATTAAATTAGTCAAACTGCTTTTCACATATGTAGACATGTGGTGCACTTATAGTAAAAGCAGTCGCATTCTTCTACCCACCATGATTATCATGTCCTGTACCAAGTGTACTAGGGATAGCGTAGTTAGCTTTCTTGATTTTATCAAGAAAATGGATTGGTCAAATATTACGGAACAAGTTAAATCAACGTTTAGTTGATTTTTGTTTCACTAGATGGCGTTCTTTTATCAAAAATTCCATGTGAGCGGTCAAGATAATCATTTATTTATTTATTTTTATTTATTTTGTAATTCGACGTGTTATACCATATTTCTATATCCCTCCAAAAAGTGTTTTTAAACCAATGGGCAACTACATCGAGTGTTTACAAGTTTCCCACATTTTTTTCTCACCCAACGTTCTTAATTAAGGATCTGTTCCGAATCAATTAGCCGAGGAAATTAATGGGAGGACTTAACAAATTGGTGCGTGTTCATTTCCACTTCTTCACTGGCTTGTGGCTTTGAAAGACTACTTGGACATTGGTAGATGCTGGGTGTTTTCACAGCGTTTTTTTTTTATGGTTTAACCTATGTATTATGTTGAGTAAAATATATCAGGACTCCAGGGAAAAGTGTCTTTTCATGAAAAGACACATTTCCCTGGATGTCTCATATATTTTACTCAACATTGGTACAAGGGAATGTTTTATTGAACTATGTATTTTGTGTCCTCAGGTGCATACTAGTATATCGGATTTACGCCACTGTATATATATATATATATATATATATATATATATATTAGAAATAAGGCATCTCCTTATCGTGCAACTGAAAGTTGCTGATGGCTTGCGCCATCTATCGGAATAAATATCAACTATTTTCGTTGATTTTTAATTATTCCAGACTTGGCCAAATACCCATTCTTGATTAATCAAGAAAAGCTAACCACGGACGCGTTTCGGGCTGTTGGCCCTCATCAGCGTGGTGCAAGCTGTACCTCAACGACCAAAAGAATTGGTCATTAAGACATCCTGAAAAATCATGAAACGGGTAGTTAAGGCCAGAATTGCGTGAGAACGCTACACAATGTGAAAAAATAGTACTAATGTAATATTGTACTGGGATAAGGTGCATAAATTAGAAATAAGGAGATGCCTTATTTCTAATTTATGCACCTTATCCCAGTACAATATTACATTTGTACTATTTCTATTTTTCATATATATATATATATATATATATATATATATATATGGATATATACTCATGAATATGTAATTTAGGTAAATATATAATAAATATAAAGCAATCTCTCTCTCCACATGTTAATAAATATATAAATGCATATATTGGATTTATATATAATTATTTATTTCAATATTTCAAAGGCTAAATGGCCTATAAAATCGGTTAGTAAACAAGTTGTGTTCACTTTTATATCATCTACTTTTAACAAAATTGTCAAAATTTGTTACAAAATTGTTCCAAATTGGCATGGTCGGAATAGAAGTGAATCCTAGCTTGGCCTCTAAAGATTTTCGAGTAGTTAAATATGAGGATATTTAATTTGCATTTTAGGAATAGAAGTCGCAGTATAGTTACAAGACACAGTTTACAATCGCACGTAAAGCGACTAATTTTTATACTGAAATGTAAATTGTTAGCCTAATAGGCTCTCTCAGTATTTCACCATGTGTTTTAACTACACTGAAGGATGAATCTAGCCAAAGAAAACTATGGACTTTGTAAATAACAAAGTCGGTATGGTAAATGGATAGATAATCTACAAACAGCGGTACATAGTAGACTTGAAAATTCGAAACTATTATAGACGCGTAAGATTCTTTTTAAAATTAAACAATTTCTACTGTCCTTACTGCAATGGAAAAATTAACCCATAAATTTTTCCATTACAGTAAGGGCAGTAGAAATTGTTTATTTTAAAAAGAATCATAAGCGTCTATAATAGTTTCGAATTTTCATAGCAAATGGTGCGCTAATGCATCATAACATGGTAGACGTGTTTGTGTATATGGAGAAGTTGGTAATAGGAAATTTATAAAGAAATTGGCGCCTATATCCATCAATGATTCTGTCCATGAAGCTATCCTGAGGTACTAAAGATCCATAACTCTGTCATCCTGAGATATGGGACGACACCACAAATACCGACTTGACAACCCTTCCAGACGACTTAATTCCCCTAACTGAGCTGCCTATCTCGTCTGATTTCTTTACATTCTTCTTTTTCTTCAATATCCTCTAATTTTTAATAGCCTTCGTTCATTATTTGATTGGTTATTTAACCGTTTTATTTATTTGTTTTAATCTACCTCTGCATTTCAGCTCGTGCTATTTTTATTTATTATCAGAATTATCTCTTCAGATTTTCAAAATCAGCGTTGGCCATTATTTTAGTTCATTTTTCATTCTATTTGATTTCGGTATTCGCATCGTTTATTCTCTCCTTTGTCTTTCTGTCCAATACAATTTGCATAGCCTAGTCTACACCTTCGGTTTACATAACGGCCGATCATGCACGAATCTCTCGCCATTTATACGTCCTAGTAGCACGACAGGCGACTGTGGTCAAACGGTCGGAAGTGATTAATCGAGCATACGGACGAAGATGCGACTCCCGAGGGAAATCTTCGAGCAAAGAGCTGGCGTGTAGCGGGCTCATTATTCCTGTTTCACATCTTGTTTGGCTCTTGTTGGGACATTCTGTCTCACATCTTGTTGGGACATTCTGTCTCACATCTTGTTGGGACATTCTGTCTCACATCCTGTTTGGCTCTTGTTGGGACATTCTGTCTCACATCCTGTTTGGCTCTTGTTGGGACATTCTGTCTCACATCTTGTTGGGACATTCTGTCTCACATCTTGTTGGGACATTCTGTCTCACATCTTGTTGGGACATTCTGTCTCACATCTTGTTGGGACATTCTGTCTCACATTTTGTTGGGACATTCTGTCTCACATTTTGTTGGGACATTCTGTCTCACATCTGTTGGGACATTCTGTCTCACATCTTGTTGGGACATTCTGTCTCACATTTTGTTGGGACATTCTGTCTCACATCTTGTTGGGACATTCTGTCTCACATCTTGTTGGGACATTCTGTCTCACATTTTGTTGGGACATTCTGTCTCACATCTTGTTGGGACATTCTGTCTCACATCTTGTTGGGACATTCTGTCTCACATCTTGTTTGGCTCTTGTTGGGACATTCTGTCTCACATCTTGTTTGGCTCTTGTTGGGACATTCTGTCTCGCATCTTGTTGGGACATTCTGTCTCACATCTTGTTGGGACATTCTGTCTCGCATCTTGTTGGGACATTCTGTCTCACATCTTGTTGGGACATTCTGTCTCACATTTTGTTGGGACATTCTGTCTCACATCTTGTTTGGCTCTTGTTGGGACATTCTGTCTCACATCTTGTTGGGACATTCTGTCTCACATCTTGTTGGGACATTCTGTCTCACATTTTGTTGGGACATTCTGTCTCACATCTTGTTGGGACATTCTGTCTCACATCTTGTTGGGACATTCTGTCTCACATTTTGTTGGGACATTCTGTCTTACATCTTGTTGGGACATTCTGTCTCACATCTTGTTGGGACATTCTGTCTCACATCTTGTTGGGACATTCTGTCTCACATCTTGTTGGGACATTCTGTCTCACATCTTGTTGGGACATTCTGTCTCACATCTTGTTGGGACATTCTGTCTCACATCTTGTTGGGACATTCTGTCTCACATCTTGTTTGGCTCTTGTTGGGACATTCTGTCTCACATCTTGTAGGGACATTCTGTCTCACATCTTGTTGGGACATTCTGTCTCACATCTTGTTGGGACACTCTGTCTCACATCTTGTTGGGACATTCTGTCTCACATCTTGTTGGGACATTCTGTCTCACATTTTGTTGGGACATTCTGTCTCACATTTTGTTGGGACATTCTGTCTCACATCTTGTTGGGACATTCTGTCTCACATCTTGTTGGGACATTCTGTCTCACATCTTGTTGGGACATTCTGTCTCACATCTTGTTGGGACATTCTGTCTCACATCTTGTTGGGACATTCTGTCTCACATCTTGTTGGGACATTCTGTCTCACATCTTGTTGGGACATTCTGTCTCACATTTGTTGGGACATTCTGTCTCACATCTTGTTGGGACATTCTGTCTCACATCTTGTTGGGACATTCTGTCTCACATTTGTTGGACATTCTGTCTCACATCTTGTTGGGACATTCTGTCTCACATCTTGATGGGACATTCTGTCTCACATTTTGTTGGGACATTCTGTCTCACATCTTGTTGGGACATTCTGTCTCACATCTTGTTGGGACATTCTGTCTCACATCTTGTTGGGACATTCTGTCTCACATCTTGTTGGGACATTCTGTCTCACATCTTGTTGGGACATTCTGTCTCACATCTTGTTGGGACATTCTGTCTCACATCTTGTTGGGACATTCTGTCTCACATCTTGTTTGGCTCTTGTTGGGACATTCTGTCTCGCATCTTGTTGGGACATTCTGTCTCACATCTTGTTGGGACATTCTGTCTCACATTTTGTTGGGACATTCTGTCTCACATCTTGTTTGGCTCTTGTTGGACATTCTGTCTCACATCTTGTAGGGACATTCTGTCTCACATCTTGTTGGGACATTCTGTCTCACATCTTGTTGGGACACTCTGTCTCACATCTTGTTGGGACATTCTGTCTCACATCTTGTTGGGACATTCTGTCTCACATTTTGTTGGGACATTCTGTCTCACATTTGTTGGGACATTCTGTCTCACATCTTGTTGGGACATTCTGTCTCACATCTTGTTGGGACATTCTGTCTCACATCTTGTTGGGACATTCTGTCTCACATCTTGTTGGGACATTCTGTCTCACATCTTGTTGGGACATTCTGTCTCACATCTTGTTGGGACATTCTGTCTCACATCTTGTTGGGACATTCTGTCTCACATCTTGTTGGCTCTTGTTGGGACATTCTGTCTCACATTTTGTTGGGACATTCTGTCTCACATCTTGTTGGGACATTCTGTCTCACATCTTGTTGGACATTCTGTCTCACATCTTGTTGGGACATTCTGTCTCACATTTTGTTGGGACATTCTGTCTCACATTTTGTTGGGACATTCTGTCTCACATCTTGTTGGGACATTCTGTCTCACATCTTGTTGGGACATTCTGTCTCACATCTTGTTGGGACATTCTGTCTCACATCTTGTTGGGACATTCTGTCTCACATCTTGTTGGGACATTCTGTCTCACATCTTGTTGGGACATTCTGTCTCACATCTTGTTTGGCTCTTGTTGGGACATTCTGTCTCGCATCTTGTTGGGACATTCTGTCTCACATCTTGTTGGACATTCTGTCTCACATTTTGTTGGGACATTCTGTCTCACATCTTGTTTGGCTCTTGTTGGGACATTCTGTCTCACATCTTGTTGGGACATTCTGTCTCACATCTTGTTGGGACATTCTGTCTCACATCTTGTTTGGCTCTTGTTGGGACATTCTGTCTCACATCTTGTTGGGACATTCTGTCTCACATCTTGTTGGGACATTCTGTCTCACATTTTGTTGGGACATTCTGTCTCACATCTTGTTGGGACATTCTGTCTCACATTTTGTTGGGACATTCTGTCTCACATCTTGTTGCGACATTCTGTCTCACATCTTGTTGGGACATTCTGTCTCACATCTTGTTGGGACATTCTGTCTCACATCTTGTTTGGCTCTTGTTGGGACATTCTGTCTCACATCTTGTTGGGACATTCTGTCTCACATCTTGTTGAGACATTCTGTCTCACATCTTGTTTGACTCTTGTTGGGACATTCTGTCTCACATCTTGTTGGGACATTCTGTCTCACATCTTGTTGGGACATTCTGTCTCACATCTTGTTGGGACATTCTGTCTCACATCTTGTTTGGCTCTTGTTGGGACATTCTGTCTCGCATCTTGTTTGGCTCTTGTTTAAAAATTCTGTCTCACATATTATTTATCTCCTGTCGAGACATTCTGTTTCTCTCACCTTGTTTATCTTCTGTTTGGACATTCTGTTTCTCTCACCTTGTTTATCTTCTGTTTGGACATTCTGTTTGAAATCTTGTTTATCTCTTGTTTGGACATTCTGTCTCACCTATTGTTTGCGCATGATATCTGGTGGTTTGTTCGGGCAATTCCCCTGCACGCTATAACTCCATTTATCTATTGATCTTCATATTGCTATTGCTATTCTACACTTCCTTTATGCAAATACATAACCCTTCACTGTATCAAATACTGCTTATATGATATTTTAGTAAATCTATGAATAAAGCTTGGATTTTGCATATACTGCGCTGAATGTTTAGTTTCCACCCTCTCTAGAATTGACCTTCACTTTTAACGACGGATTTAACTAACGTAATGTTATGGTGGTATTTTTCTGTGTGATGGTAATAAAGTTGCATAACAAGGTGTCACACATTTAGACAGCATGTAAATAGAATTTCAATCATTTGCCTCTAGTTTACGTTGTTTTCTAGATGGGCTCGTTGTTTCTTCTTATTAATCCAGTTTTCTTTTCCTTCTACATTCCTTTTACAAATTACAATTAGGGTTTTATTATTTTTTTTCTTTTTCTAATAATATTAATTCTTTTATCATTTTTATTATCATTAAATACTTTGGATTATCGTTTACTCTCTAAGCTTCTGTTTTTTTTAAGAGGTAAATATACAAATATTAAAACAAAGAAGGCATATCCTGACCACGAGCACATGTACTTTTTAGATGGCAGAGCGCCATCTAGTGGAACAGAAATCAACTAAGCATTGATTTAACCTATTCCCTGATATTTGGCCAACATTCTTCTTTTCAAGAGGAGGAATCGCCAGATATTATTGCTAATAAGAGACAATAGCTAACGGCAACAAGTTATTTTATTGAAAAGATATAAGCTTGACGAGCTTTCGTACAATAACGTTCTTCAACAGGCTGTAATACGAATACAAGAAACTAGAGGAGAAAGAAATGAATTGTTCTTTACATACTATGCCTAATCGCCATATACGTGCCCCTACTTTTTTTGGTTTATTTACATATTTTCTTCATGAATTATTTTATTTAAACATTGAGAAATTGTAAGATTTGAATTGTGCTGTAAATATGCAAATAATTATGATTTGCATAGACATATAGGAAAACGCTGTGAATGGAATGGTTTGGCCCATACTATTTGAAGCTGTGTAAGGATCATATTAAGATAAGTCCGGGGAAATACTTATCTCTCCAGTCCATATATTGAGTCCATAGGGACCTCTGAAGGACCCCATCAACTTCGCTATCACAGGATAGAATCCCAATCTCTTCACTTCTCAGATCTCTTGAAACATTTCAACTTTGGGTAATGTTATTGTTTCAGGGACTTTTTAAAGTTAAACCGACTTCTATCTCTTTCTTCTTTCCTTCCAATTCTTCTTTGATTGTTACTATGACTCTTCCCTCTGTCTTTTTACACCATATTTAAACCTATTTTTACTTCATTAGCAATCATTTATATCTCAACAATTTTTAAAATTTTTAACCTTCTTTTGAAATGTTTCTTGTAAAAAATAAAAAGAAGAAGACTTCAGTCTATATATAGTAAAATCCCTCTATAGCGAATCCCAATGGAACTGAACTTGTGTTTCACTATAGCCATGATTTGTTATAGCCATAGTGTTGTTGCTTATTCCTCAAGTCATTTAAACGATATCTATTAGGTTCCATTGTCTCAGAATTTCTATTATAGCACATAGCCATAGTTCATTGTATTATAAAATACAAATGGAGGTTATTTCAAGTTCGTTATAAGGGAAGGTTCGCTATATCCTAGGTTCGTTTTATCAGGGTTTTACTGTATTTGACATAAAGTTAATGATATTCATGTACTAAAAAAAAAATCCCGAAACAATGGTATACATTAAGAAAAGGCATCTCCTTATCGTGCAACTGAAAGTTGCTGATGGCTTGCGCCATCTATCGGAATAAATATCAACTATTCTCGTTGATTTTTAATTATTCCACAATTGGCCAAATACCCATTCTTGATTAATCAAGAAAGGCTAACCACGGACGCGTTTCGGGTTGTTGGCCCTCATCAGCGTGGTGCAAGCTTATGGAATAATTAAAAATCAACGAGAATAGTTGATATTTATTCCGATAGATGGCGCAAGCCATCAGCAACTTTCAGTTACACGATAAGGAGATGCTCTTTTCTTAATTTATGCACCTTATCCCAGTACAATATTACATTTGTACAATTTTTTCACAGTGGTATACATGTTTCACTATTTGTCTGAATTTTCCGAAACTGGTGTAGGTCATTCTTCATCATCACCATCTGTACCTGAGGGATAAACCAAATCCATTATTTTAATAAATTTTAAAGGGAGAGGTGATCCTTTCAGTGTACGCAAATACATATATACAAAGATATAACAAAGTTGCGGGAGGATGATTTGCATGTACAAAAAGCCGCTCTTGTACTGATGATGCCACAAACCTGAAACCATGGTATATATAGGTTGACTGAATTGTCTGAATTTGCCGAAACTGGTGTTGTGTGTGACTCATTATTGATAACCACTAGTAAGGTTTATTTCACTAGGGTGATGTAAACAAGTACATCGCTATGATGCATAATCAAAGGGAGAGGTACCTCTTTTGGCATATATATATTACTAGCCGAATGACCCGGGCAACGCCCGTGTTTTACCCGATTGAATGTTTTGATTCAAATACTATTTGTTACAATTATAAATTGGCGCCTTAAATAAATGCATATGTTAGTTAATAACTATAGCCTATGTGCTTTATCTGTCTATGTACTGTTGGCTTCCGTAGGCGTCTCTTACTGGGAAAAAGAAAGAGAGGATTCCATTTGGTTATTAACTAATATATGCATTTATTTAAGGAGCGACCCGCTCCAACACAATGGTTACAAAAACGAAAAAGCGAAGTGGGGGGGGGGGGGGGCAAAGGTGGCGTGATCGTAGCCGACCAATAGGAGGGCGCCATTCCAAAAAAAAAAAGCAAACCGTGACAGAGGCCACGCATGACGCTCGTAACTGTATAATCTATATTTAATTTATATTTTTAAAAATATGGTCTTGGTGGTGAGATGAGATTGAGCAGTCGAGGCCTTTTGATTAAAGGAGATCAAAACACTCCACTCTTGACGGGTTTATTTAGTAACCAATCGTCAAAGTTTTACAATATTAATGGTAATAACGATCTTGAGGAATCTTAACAGGTAGAATACCTCAATCTTGAAAGAAAAAAACTTAATTAAACAAAAATATAGTAAATTTACATATTGGATAACAAAAAATATTCTAATTAACTCGACTAAGCAAAAAAAAAAACAATAATTATATCTACATCAGCGCCGTCTGGACGTCTCGGCGTCACAGAGTTCATCTATGAAATAAATAATAAAGTATTAATAAAAATATAATTTATGTAGAAAATAATATGGTAAAATGATTTACGACATATTCTATATACAGTTACGAGCGTCATGCGTTCTTCATCTCTGTCACCGTTTGCTTTTTTTTTTTTGGAATGGCGCTCTCCTATTGGTTCGCTACGATGGCGCCGCCACTGCGCGAGACACTTTGTTTTTGACTTTGCCCCCCCCCACTCGCTTTTTGGTTTTGTAACTATTGTGTTGGAGCGGGTCGCTCTTTAAATAAATGCATATATTAGTTAATAACTAAATGGAATCCTCTCTTTCTTTTTCCCAGTAAGAGACGCCTACGGAAGCCAACAGTACATAGACAGATAAAGCACATAGGCTATAGTTATTAACTAATATATGCATTTATTTAAGGCGCCAATTTATAATTGTAACAAATAGTATTTGAATAAAAACATTCAATCGGGGTAAAACACGGGCGTTGCCCGGGCCATTCGGCTAGTGGTATATATAGGTTGGCTTTTTGTCTGAATTTGCCGAAACTGGTGTTGTGTGTGACTCATTATTGATAACCACTAGTAAGGTTTCTTTCACTAGGGTGATGAACACGTGCATCGCTATGATGCATAATTAAAGGGAGAGGTGCCTCTTTTGGTACATATATATATTTACATATACTCACCGAATGACCCATGTTATTCTCGAATGAATGCTTCAGCAAGAATTGTTTAAACAACTATAGTTAATTAGTAATAGTAGTAATATGATTAAAAAATTGTCAAATATCGTTATTATCATCATCCACTATCACCATTATGTTATCATTATTGTTATCATCATTAATTCACCTATCCGTAAATATGCAAATTAGTCTATTACTTGGCTAATTTGTTTATAATAAGGTCGAAACTGCGACTCTATCCTGGCCAAACTCCATATACATATATCTTAATATTCTTCCAAGGAACATATATATCTAGTTATATATGCATTCAATATATCATATATGCATATACATTGACATATATATATTGAGAGCCATAGATTCTCCTATAGAGAAATGATATTCCTAATCTCCCCAAGGATTTGCTTCCAACAAAACCCATAGGAGAATAAAATAGATTTGCATATGAAGGATGAAGGTGTGCAGTCAATGTTTCCCTGAGAGACCAAGCCATCCATCTCTATCTAATCCAGACGTCGAAGAAGATTTTCCCAAATCTTCAGCCAATTTGGGAAGATTGTCGTATTGACCATTTCTCCAAGTTATTTCAAGATTTGCTGCAATACACCAGATTTATTTACACTTTTATCAGATTAGGTGTGCGAAATAATACATGTGTTATATTAATAATGTTCTTTTTATGTTTTTATTTCTTTGAAAAGAAGTATCAAAGTGTTTTCATTAATCAATTTAATCCCTCTCTGATACACACACTTCTATGCCAATCATTTTGAGCTAAATGGAAATAAAAAAACTATTAGCAAAAAAATGACGACCCGTCTTCGGCCCGGATATGTAGAACAAACTAAATATGCAAATTAACCTGCTATCAGTCCAATTTGCATATTTTAGGTTTGAAACCAGGATAGTGACTCCACCCAGACCTATTCTGCTGAAACGTACGCGAAGCTGAAGGAATATAAAATTCGAAAAAAATATTTTTTTGCCAATGTGTGTTTTTTACTTATATATCATTAAATATTATCTCTACAGACCTTATTATAATGATAAAAGTTATTGAATGAAAAAGCTTGGCTCATCAGTGGTGAACCCTCTCAGCGGTTTCGCCAAATTAATCTCTAGACCGCTCTACTATTGTATTGGATTGGTTTTCTTCTATACCCTGCATTTTCTAAGGAAGACAGCTTAGGGGTGTTTAGGGAATCTTTGAACATAAGCTTTTAGGTCTTTAAAGGTACATACCTATAATATCAAGGGGAAAAATCCAATACAATAGTAGAGCGGTCTGGAAATTAAGTTGGCGAAACCGCAAAGAGGGTTCACTACTGATGAGCCAAACCCTCTCATTCAATAACTTTTTATCATTGCAGTAAGCTCTGTAGAGATAATATTTGATGATATATGTGAAAATAAACACATTACCAAAAATAATTGTTTCAAATTTTATCGTTAGATGGCACTTTTAATTATAAAGGGAAATATGTAAATGAGTTTGTTATCGGATTAATTTGCATATCCCGGATATATATATGTAGCAATATAGTTGTTGTATCTTGTTGGATGAATGCAGTGTGGCATGTTGGTTGCAGTCGTGGTGGCCACAATGATTAGAGTAGTTTCAGACGTGATTGGGATTACATAAAAGGACGAGACATGTTGGATGTCACCACAGAGATGGCGAGAGAGTAAGTGTAGCCGACGTCGGTCAGGGGAGAACTCTCAATCGTGTCTCAAAGCGGACTAATCTGTTTGCGTAAGAAGGGGGCATACCCGACTTGTTTTTCGGACTCTTTTCCGGCGCTGACTGTAACTCACTCGATTTTATTTGGCACTTTGGCAATTACATATACATCTATACAATACATGGAGACATAGATATATATTACAACATGTATATATTTTTAAAAAACGAAATCTTCCACAGACGTAATTCTATATGGTGTCAAAGTCTCTATACCAACATATTATATTTATTTATCAACTTCAAAAACGCGATATCTCTTAAGAAAACTTGCGTTAAAACAATAACAATAAGTTATCAGAACCTACCATAATTGCATATACTACACGATATTTATTTCATAGAGCAGCTTCTCGAAAGCTCTCTATTGTGATTGGCCAGAGCTTATTAACCAATCCGGTGTCAGGAAGGGGGGGGGAGGGGACATTGTTAACAAATTAATTAGCTTCCCTACAAATATCTTTTCACCATAAGCTCGTTTTAATGACGATCTGGCAACATTGGTACTCTATGAGATTTCATAGCTTCAACCTGATTGGTCAGCTGGTGTCAGTGTGACTCTATTTTTAATTATTTTATTTTAACGACTTTTTTTTTCTGATTACTTAACGTTTCAAGATGTACACTGCCATCTACCTGAATAAATATTAACTAAAAAGTATTTCCACTTTATTTATAGAAATGTTATGAACTCTGTCGATTAATACATGTAAATTTGTTAAAATTTAACTCTGAGATTTAATTAATTTGTTTGATTCTTCTGTAATAGGCGCAAATACTTCAATATCGTGCCTAGTTGATTAATAAAAAAAAACAATAAAGTATTTTTTTTCTTTTTGAAATTTTAAAATATAAATTGTACTTATTTGACCATATTTTCTGATAATTATTTATTTAACTTTTTATCGTTTTTTTATCATGAAAATTAAAATTATGAAAGAAAATTTATAAATATATTTTAGGTATGCTAAAAACATCTCTTCCTTTCAATAAATCCATTACAGTAGATCATACTCCATGAGAGGACACTCTCGCTAGAGGACACTTCTCTATAAAGGACAGTTTTTGTCCTTAAAATGATAATTTTCACCGATTAACTGCTTCCCTTTGAGAAGATATCTCTTTCTAAAGGACAATATATACATATAGGTTTCCTTAGAGAGAGGTTCTACTGTAAAATGTATTTATTAAATACTAGACGGGTGGCTTCGCCGCGGGATTGACCCGTGTGCATATCTACCCGAGTGATATATATTTAGATAAGATTTTTTTATAGTTGTTTGTTATTAGCATTATCTATTTGTTTGCATCAGCATAATTTAATCTAATCTTTGATAGAGGGCGCTGTTCGTGAGCTAAGTAGAATAATTTGAATATATAGTTTTAATAATTGATTTATATATATTTTGAAATAGCCTATCGTCTTCCCCGTATTTTTTTTTACCTATGTATGGAAATTTTGGTTTGAATTAGTGAACTGCTGCGAATTTGTATACCGGACATACAAACAAACAAACATACAAACATTGATTTATATATATATAGATATATCACAAGATTCTTTGCACAGAGCGCGCAAAGATATTTAAATAAATGTATTATTTTGTGAAATTTAATTATTGCTTTTTTAGTATCAATATAAATAGTGTTATAAAAGGGCTTACCTAGATCTGTAAAGAAAAATATTTCTCAAAATATTTCGAGAGATTGCTCCCTCTTTATCAATTTATTGCACTGTGAAGCACAGTGAGCAAAATCTCGAAATATTTTGAGAAATATTTTTTCTTTCCAGATGTGTAGACATGTGTTAAACTTACAGTAAAAAGCAATCGCTAACTACCCACCATGATTATCATGGCCTGTATCACGTGTACTTAAGATATGTACTATTACAACGATTCATAATGGGGTAATAAAAAAATATCAATGAATAGGTTTAGTATCAAATCGTACGCCCTTTTATAGAAACTTAATTGATGTGGATCACCTTTTGACTCTAAATATAAATAGTGTTGGGGATATAAAAGGGAGAGAAATGTCGTGTAAAAATACCCTATACTCCCAAACTTATACAAAATAGAGTAAATATCACTTTTGTGTTTTTTCACATAATTTAAAGTAAATTTATCAATTTGTTTGAGTTTTGGAAATAGATATTTTTTTTTTATGATTTGATACTAAACCTATTTATATAAAATGAAAGGATTTAAAAGCGCGAATGTTTCTTTTATACATAAAACGAATTTTCTACTGTCCTATAAGCTTATGTCCATAGTTTACTTGAAAACCATTTCTAAGATTCCATCCTTCAGTGTAGCATATAAAAGCAGAATGATCCAATACAGTATTAGAGCTCTGAGAAGCGGTCTGGTGGATTAAATTGACGAAACCGCTGGGAGGGTTCACCACTGATGAGCCAAGCCCTCCCAATATAGTTTTTCATCGCAGTAAGTACAGTAAAAAAATTCGTTTTATGTATAAAAGAAACATTCGCGCTTTTAAATCCTTTCATTTTATATGTATAGATGGCGCGTTATTGCTTTGTACTAAGCCTATTTATTGATTTTTTTTTATTCCCCCATCATGAATGGTGGTAATAGTACATATCTTAATTGCACGTGATACGGGCCATGATAATCATGGTGGGTAGTTAGCGACTGCTTTTTACTGTAAGTTTAACACATGTCTACACATTTAGAAAGCAGTACGATTTTTTGCACATACAAGTTTGACAGTGCTCCGTTTACATTCTATCTGTTGAATTCACTGGTGGGGTTGGACTTCTACAAGAATGGAAGGTAATTGAAGTATATTTTTCTTCAGAAAGAAAGAGAGTGTGCAAATATGGGATTCGAACTTGGATCATGACTTTCTAATATCGACAGTTTCTTCCACTCCTCCACCAAACCCCGCTACATAGAAATGGTGAGAAATAAACCGAGCTAAAGTAGAGCCAAACTGACCAAAGAGATTTATGTGAAGGGAATGGGGCAGAACCACAAACCTTAGTGAAAATAGAAAAAAAAATCCCCATCAGTTCTCATCTAGAAGTTAACAGGTCCCATGAGAGACTGGTAACCCTGCCAGCCCTACTGAAGGTTTTTTTTTTCTAAATGGATGATTGGATGACACTCAAGTATACATCGTTTTTTATCTATATATCTCTCTCTCTTAGCATTTAGATACTTTTTTATATAAATATTCATGTACAAAACTTAAGGAAGTTGTACCTTATAGCATGTATATCGGGATTCAGACAATAACTCTGAAAGATACACTCATGGACAATACTTAAGGAAGTTGTACCTTATAGCATGGATATCGGGATTCAGACAGTAACTCTGAAAGATACACTCCTGGACAATACTTAAGGAAGTTGTACCTTATAGCATGTATATCGGGATTCAGACAATAACTCTGAAAGATATTACAGTGACCTTTATTGAAGACACGAGATAACCAAGTGTGACAACCTTTGTCTACTTAAAAAAAAAAGACGACTGACGACATCAAATACTTTCTACTTCCTTAGGTTTTGTCCATCAGTATATGTTAGAATAAATAATTTATGCATAGACAGACAATGTAGACCGTAGACAGACAATATAGACCGTAGACAGGCAATATAGACCGTAGACAGGCAATATAGACTGTAGAAGGACAATATGGACCCGTAGACAGACAATGTAGACCGTAGACAGACAATATAGACCGTAGACAGACAATATAGACCGTAGACAGACAATATAGAACGTAGACAGACAATATAGACCTATACAGACAATATAGACCGTAGACAGACAATGTAGACCGTAGACAGACAATATAGACCGTAGACAGGCAATATAGACTGTAGAAGGACAATATAGACCCGTAGACAGACAATGTAGACCGTAGACAGACAATATAGACCGTAGACAGACAATATAGACCGTAGTCAGACAATATAGACCGTAGACAGACAATATAGACCGTAGTCAGACAATATAGACCGTAGACAGATAATATAGACCGTAGACAGACAATATAGGCAGTAGACAGACAATATAGACCGTAGACAGACAATATAGACCGTAGACAGACAATATAGACCGTGGACAGACATTATAGACCGTAGACAGACAATATAGACCGTAGACAGACAATATAGACCGTAGACAGACAATATAGACCGTAGACAGACAATATAGACCCGTAGACAGACAATATAGACCGTAGACAAACAATATAGACCGTGGACAGACATTATAGACCGTAGACAGACAATATAGACCGTAGACAGACAATATAGAACGTAGACAGACAATATAGACCGTAGACAGACAATATAGATCGAAGACAGACAATATAGACCGTAGACAGACAATATAGACCCGTAGAGAGACAATATAGACCGTAGACAGACAATATAGACAGTAGACAGACAATATAGACCGAATACAGACAATATAGACCGTAGACAGACAATATAGACCGCAGACAGACAATGTAGACCGTAGACAGACAATATAGACCGCAGACAGACAATATAGACAGTAGACAGACAATGTAGACCGTAGACAGACAATATAGACCGTAGACAGACAATATAGACCGTAGACAGGCAATATAGACAGTAGACAGACAATATAGACCCGTAGACAGACAATATAGACCGTAGACAGACAATATAGACCCGTAGACAGACAATATAGACCGTAGACAGACAATATAGACAGTAGACAGACAATATAGACCGAATACAGACAATATAGACCGTAGACAGACAATATAGACCGCAGACAGACAATGTAGACCGTAGACAGACAATATAGACCGTAGACAGACAATATAGACCGTATACAGACAATATAGACCGTAGACGGACAATATAGACCGTAGGCAGACAATGTAGACCGTAGACAGACAATATAGACAGTAGACAGACAATATAGACCGTAGACAGACAATATAGAACGTAGACAGACAATATAGACCGTAGACGGACAATATAGACCCGTAGACAGACAATATAGAACGTAGACAGACAATATAGACCGTAGACGGACAATATAGACCATAGACAGACAATATAGACCAGTAGACGGACAATATAGACCATAGACAGACAATATAGACCAGTAGACGAACACTATAGACCATAGACAGACAATATAGACCGTAGACAGACAATATAGACCGTAGACAGACAATATAGACCAGTAGACAGACAATGTAGACCGTAGACAGACAATATAGACCGTAGACAGACAATATAGACCGTAGACAGGCAATATAGACTGTAGAAGGACAATATAGACCGTAGACAGGCAATATAGACAGTAGACAGACAATATAGACCGTAGACAGACAATATAGACAGTAGACAGACAATGTAGACCGTAGACAGACAATATAGACCGTAGACAGACAATATAGACCGTAGACAGGCAATATAGACAGTAGACAGACAATATAGACCGTAGACAGACAATATAGACAGTAGACAGACAATGTAGACCGTAGACAGACAATATAGACCAGTAGACAGACAATATAGACCGTAGACAGACAATATAGACCGTAGACAGACCATGTAGACAAGCAACCAATTTCCAAGAAATCCAATCTTCTTCCACAAACAACTGGCTCAGATTTATTACGAAGGATTTAGAGAGGGATAAAATATCTTTATATTTATATATATATACGAGTATATGTGGTGATTTTATGAAAGGAAATGTATTTATTTATTGTGGCGTTTCGGCGAAATGTTCAATGACAGAATAATTATTTTAAAAGCCAAACTGAACAAGAGATAAATGATAAGTTATCTGGCCGTTTGGTAGTTTTATTTTTGGAAATAACAAAAGCATTATTAAAAATAAACTTTCTTTAAAAAGGTCAAATTCGGAGAAAATATTTCTAAAAAAACGAAACCTTTCCTTTAAAAAGACTTTTTATTTCTAAAAAGAATTGACCAGTTTCCGAGACAATTATTTAGAAATCAAACCGAGAGTTTTGAAAAATAAACAATTATTTCTCTTCAATAAATATATACACTCATAGACAAAACTTAAGGAAGTTGTACCTTTTAGCATGTATATCGGGATTGAGACAATAACTCTGTAAGATATTACAGTGACCTTTATAGAAGACACACGAGATAACTAAGTGTGTATACACTAATGAACAAATCTTATGGAAGTTGTACCTTTTAACATGTATATCAGGATTCAGATAATAACTCTGAAAGATATTACAGTGACCTTTATTGAAGACACACGAGACAACCAAGTGTGAACCAAATTGTCTGTTGAAGAACATCAATGTCCGAAAGCTCGCACACTTATAAATAAAGAAACACGTCTACCTTTGGTCTCTTCCAACACTGATATCCTGTGATTCCTTTTTTTATAAAATATAATATGGTAAGGGCCTGGATCATCATTAGTGACACCTCCAAGCGGTTTCGCCAGTTTAATCTATCATACCGCTCTATAATGTTGTATTTGACAGATATGTTTATACTAGCCGAATGACCCGGGCAACGCCCGTGTTTTACCCGATTGAATGTTTTGATTCAAATACTATTTGTTACAATCATAAATTGGCGCCTTAAATAAATGCATATATTAGTTAATAACTATAGCCTATGTGCTTTATCTGTCTATGTACTGTTGGCTTCCGTAGGCGTCTCTTACTGGGTAAAAGAAAGAGAGGATTCCATTTGGTTATTAACTAATATATGCATTTATTTAAGGAGCGACCCGCTCCAACACAATAGTTACAAAAAAACAATAAAGCGATTGGGGGGGGGGGGGGGCAAAGGTGGCGTGATCGTAGCCAACCAATAGGAGAGCGCCATTCCAAAAAAAAAGCAAACGGTGACAGAGATGAAAAAGAATTGATGACGCTCGTAACTGTATATAGAATAGCCGGTAATAAGAAGGAATTCTAGGTGAGGTGTCTGATGGAACTATGGTTATAGAGTTAAAAAATAGTACAAATATGAAATTGTACTGGGATAAGATGGATGAATTATGAAAAAGGCATCTTCATATTGTTCGAAACTATTATATAAACGCGTATGCTTCTTTTTAATAAATTAAACAATTTCTACTGCCCTTACTGCAATGGAAAAAATTAATGGGAGGGCCTGGCTCATCAGTGGTGAACCCTTCCAGCGGTTTCGCCAGTTTAATCTCCTTATCGTGCAACTGAAAGTTACTGATGACTTACGCCATCTATCGGAATAAATATAAACTATTCTCGTTGATTTTTATTTATTCCAGAATTGTGTCCAAATACCCATTCTTGATTAATCAACGAAATAAAAAAAATAAACGAATAGTTTATATTTATTCCGATAGATGGCGGAAGCCATCAGCAACTTTCAGTTGCACGATAAGGAGATGCCTTTTTCTTAATATGTATATAAAGTTGGTAAGGGAAGTATATTAAAATATTGTCGCGGAGATAAATAAAGCAAGGGTAAATTTGGGAATAATTAATTTATTATAAAGGGTATTTACCTTTTAGTTCTCCAATAAAAATTATTTACAAGAGGTATTTAAGGGAGAGAGAGTCAGATGATAAAAACAACTTATCCCCAGGTAAAGATAATAATAATGAGCGGCGTCAGCCACCAAGGAGTCCCGTTTTCCTTATTTGCAGATCAGCTTCCGAGAACCCCTCACACCTGTGGTCCCCCCCCCCCCCCCCGGGGTCCAGGGATGATTGACATGTGTCCCATCTGGATGGAGCTTCTTGACAATATTGTGTCGAGAATTGTTCTTTATCTAATAAATCACAAACAATTGGTCTTATTGGTACCCATTCATTATACACACACATACAACTTCATTAAGACCACCGGTCTTATACAGATATACCATAGGAAGGAAGCATAGATGGAGCTCCTATATTCCAGGCAGCACAAAACCCAACACGCATATTTTATCACACACAGCTTTATTAAGACCACCGGTCTTATACAGATTCAGCGTAGGAAGGAAGCATAGATGGAGCTCCTATACTCCAGGCAGCACAGAACCCAACAACAATATAAACGTTCCATTTATTATATCGTTTTTAGTTAAAATACGTCTTGGTCATCTCTTTATCGGGGAAAGCAAGTTTCAGAAAGCTTGGAGTTAAAAATGTATCTTTTAACACGCGGCTCCTGTTGTAAAATGTATAAAACCCAGCGGAGAGGACATTTTAAACTGTGAATTTTCCATGAGACAGCGATGGTCCCAGGTGTACTGGATTGACATCTACATGCCCTGTAGAGATTTGTTCCCTTCACTCAGTAGACACACTTG
The DNA here is from genome assembly GCA_030710605.1 of Cordylochernes scorpioides. NCBI lineage: Eukaryota > Metazoa > Arthropoda > Arachnida > Pseudoscorpiones > Chernetidae > Cordylochernes > Cordylochernes scorpioides. The sequence goes on along the minus strand of CP092876.1, from coordinate 1,873,825 downwards.
AGCCCTGACTACAGTTCTGTATTCATACTTAATGAGATTGCCCGTTAATTGGGAACAAATAACTTATTTAGGGTGCGTGTCCTCATTTCGAAATCCATCCTTTTACTTCGAAAACCATCCCTATTCCTTCGAAATCCATCCCTATTGCTTCGATATCCATTACTATTTCTTCGAAATCCATCCCTATTGCTTCGATATCCATTACTATTTCTTCGAAATCCATCCCTATTTCTTCGAAATTCATCCTTATTGCTTTGAAATCCATCCCTATTGCTTCGAAATTCATCCATATTGCTTCGAAATCCATCCATATTGCTTCGAAATCCATCCTTCTGCTTCGAAAACCATCCTTCTGCTTCGAAAACCATCCCAATTACTTCGAAATTCATCCCAATTGCTTCGAAATTCATCCCAATTCCTTCGAAATTCATCCCTATTGCTACGAAATACATCCCTATTGCTACGAAATTCATCCCTATTGCTTCGAAATCCATCCCTATTGCTTCGAAATCCATCCCTATTGTTTCAAAATCCATCCCAATTGCTTCGAAATCCATCCCAATTGCTTCGAAATCCATCCCAATTGCACTTTTTGTTTTATATCAGAAAAAAAATGCCATGTTTTTCTCACTAAATTACCATTTAAAATTCAAGTAAATTTGCTTATAAATTTAAAAAACGCTAAAAGTTATTATTATTATTTTTTATAAATGGAGGGCAGCATCAAACAGGATTAAAAAAAATACACAGTTCCCTTACATGCCTTCACAACAAGAATCCAAAATACCTCTTGTTATTGGAGCAGTCTAGCCGATTAAACTGGCGAAACCGCTGTGAGCGTTCATCACTGATGAGCCAGGCCTTCCAAATATATTTCCATCACAAAAAGATGTGAACTATAATTAAACAATTAAAAAGTTTTCCGGAGATGATTTTTTTTTTAAAACCGTTTCAAGCTTTCGGGAATCTCTGCCCATCTACAGGAGAACATAAATAAACAAATAAAACACCGCCTGATACCAAACTATTACAAATATATATACACACACATATATACACATTAGGATATATTTGCATATTGTTTTTATTTAGAAAATATACTTATTCAATTAGTGTATTTGCATATTTACTATTATTTGATTTATTTTGGGAATTATCATATGTGGGTTGAAATTTTTATTTATTATTTTATATTTATGTTTTATAATGACCATATGCATTGATAAATGTTATTTTAATAAGAAGGCTTGGCTCATCAGTAGTAAACCCTCTCAGCGGTTTCGCCAAATTAATCTCCAGACCGCTCTACTATTGTATTGGGTTGGTTTTCTTGTATACCATGTATTTACTGTGGAAGGCAGTTTAGGGATGTTTAGTGAACCTATTAATTTATATTAAGGCCTAAATATAATGGAAGGCTTATATATAATTAAAACACAAAAAATATTTTTCTCTATGAAAAAATAGTACAAATGTAATATTGTACTGGGATAAGGTGCATAAATTAAGAAAAAGGCATCTCCTTATCGTGAAACTGAAAGTTGCTGATGGCTTGCGCCATCTATCGGAATAAATATCAACTATTCTCGTTGATTGTTTACTATTCCAGTATTTGGCCAATTCTGGAATAATAAAAAAATAAATGAGAATAGTTGATATTTATTCCGATAGATGGCGCAAGCCATCAGCAACTTTCAGTTGCACGATAAGGAGATGCCTTTTTCTTAATTTTCTATATATAAATATGATATTTATAAAATAGTTTTTATCTCTCATCATTTTTCTTAACAAAATTGTATTTCTTGTTTTTAAAAAAATCGCATTTTTTTTTCCACGGCGCTTTGCTTAATAAAAAAGGACTTAGGTAAAAGGAATACCTCCGTTGTTGAATAAAGCTCTGCCATTGGACAAAGCTAAATATCCAATTAAGATTAAGAGTAATTGAAGCCTTTTTGATCTTCTGTTCCTTTAATTATATCCCCCCTCACTTCCATTTTCAAAGATGGCCGCCCCTCTAATCCTGTTAGAAGATTCTCTCTTTGGAACTTGGTCAAATGTAACCTTTTGGGAGACTTCTCTCTGTGAGTATTTTAATTAATTATTCTTTAATTTTCTCATATATATATATGAGAAAATCATAGAATATATATATTCTAGTGAACCTGACGAAGTTAGGCGAAATATTGGATTCTGTAATAAATAAAATGTTTTATTTTATTTTTGATCCAAAATAAGCCTTTTAATATATATATATTTAATTAAAAAGGCATATATTGGATCAAAATATCATTTATTTTACCAATATTTCAGTTTTCTGAAGGCCAAATAATATTTTGATCCAATATATGCCTTTTTAATTAAAGGCTCGTGGTCAGGAGATGCCTTCTTTATTTTTAATATATATATATATATATATGGAATTTTTTTCCGAGAGTATATTGATCTAAAAAGACTAAGGTCTCCTTTCCCGTCAAAATAGATGTCAAAACTAGACGACATATATTGACCGTCGTAGCAAACTAGCGGCCTCGGGTCGGTGACAAAGCCACAACACCTTATTTGGCAAACTGAAAAGCGTCCACCTAGAGACCATGGTTTCGGGCTAATGGCCCTCGTCAGTTATTCCGATAGATGGCGCAAGCCATCATCAACTTTAATTTGCACAATCAGGAGATGCTTTTTTTTTACTTAAGATATTATTTATATAAATTATATTTTCAAAATGGGGGTAGTTTGTTCCTAGTATTTTATCTCAGTGTTATCCAAACTGTAATTTGTAAACTGTATAAATATTATATAATTATATGTATTTCGTATTTCTACCATATGGCAATAGAACTCTATAATTTCTACAGATAAATTGTAAATAGATTCATACACAAAAGAGGTAGTTAGGAAAGTTTTAGAACAGATGTGTAAATAAATCCCTTTTCAAAAAAGGTTCACGTGCACATAGGGAAAGGGAGAAAAAAATTACTGTATTATTTTGTTGTTGTATGGCAAATCCATACAGGGCAATGGGTCCTAATAAAAGCCTTTTTGTTGTTATATTTCTACTGTCCTCAACAAAAAGCTTATGCCAATAGTTCATTTAAAACACCTTTCCCAAGAGTCTAGCTTCAATATCGGTTTAAAAGCAGAACAGCCCAATGTGCAACATTACAACGGTAGATTAAACTGGCGAAACCGCTGGGAGGGTTCACCACCGATGACCCAGGTCCTCCCATTAATTTATTATTACATAAAGGGAAGTAGAAAATTGTTTTATTTCAAAAAAGAAACATACGCGTTAAAAAATAAGTTTAAATTCCTCAAAACTGTAATTTACCAGAGAACGTTTTAGATTTATTGTAAGGGGAACAACCCAATAAATTCCATACATAGTTTCATAAATAACATGAGAATTGTGTTTTTGCTGCTTCATTCAGATAACTTTGTTACTTTCTGAATTTAATAAAATTGATGTTTTTTTTATTTTTAAACTTGGTCATCTTTCTCCTTTCTTTCCCAACTTCTTTTTATACTTTTTTTTTTATTATTCCTTTTCTCTTTGTGTGTTTCCTAACAATTTAAAAAAAAATCAATTTTTGAAATGTCACTCACGGTAGAGAAGCACATTTTTTATTCATCAGAAATTTTACTTATATATACGTTATATATATATATGGTATAAATATATTGTTTTTTTTTATCTTAGAACAAACTCTGTGAAATCGACCGCCAGATAGAGCGGCTTTACCAATATATAATTTCATTGTTGTTGTTTTACTTTGGCCCTAGCCTCTCCAGCTTGGTCATAGTGGTTTTGAATATTCCGCTTTACGCGGCCATTGGGGCTTAAAAATCATTTATTTTGGTTAGCTGCCCCGAAAATAAAGATATTTTCTCTTTTACTTTGGCTATCTTTTTTTATTTCTTATTTAATCAATCCACCTAATCAATGGTGGGAGATTGCCAATCAATATGAAAAATAATACAAAAGTGAATTTGTACTTAGTTCAGGTGGATAAATTAATTAAAAAAAGCCATTTCCTAATCGTGCAACTAAAAGTTGCTGATGGCTTGCGCCATCTATCGGAATAAGTAAACCAAAGAGAGTTATCGAAGGAAAGTGTTACGTCCATGGTGGATCAAGGCGATCCTTGGTTTCCAATCCAATCATGGCTCCCTCTAAGTTGAAGCTTCAACGACTAAATCTTTAATCGTACCAATTATCTGACCATTAAATTGGATCGACCAATCAGCGAACGGATGGATAAATTCTCACGTCGCTGATTGGCTTATCAACAAAATTGGAAGGCTATGACGTACACACCTTCAACACTTAGTTTCTAATGGCGCGTTCTTTAAATGGACTCTCGTTATTGTCTTCGGAATTTTGGGTGATTTTTTATCTATTGTCTCACACTTTGGTGGTTCGTTTGGGAGAGATATTGAATTAAATTATCCATATTATCTTAAAATACAACCTCCTTTATATGATTAGAGAAATAATTCCAAAATCTTTTACTTTTTTAAAAAAATCAAATACAAGGGTAATCACATGTATACACTCATGGATAAAACGTAAAAAAGTGGAAAGTCTTTGATGTCGCCGGTCGTCTATTTTTTTTTTTTATGAGACAGAGGCAATTTTGTTCACACTTGGTTATTTCTTTGGTCTTCAATAAAGGTATTAAGTTTTTTTTTTATGTAAAGAGAAGTAATGGTTTGCTCGTTGGTCCTATATTAAAGATTCGATTTTGTTATTATACATATCGATCTACATAGTATCCTATTTACATATATCTATGATGTTATAATGAATACTATAATCAGTGATGATGTTACTCTGCTTATTTACATAATTAAATTAAGAATATTGGACTATAATATTCTTGGTAATATTTAGACGACAAGACGAAATAAAAGAAGAAGAGTTTCTTTTAACAGAAATATATCAAAGCAAGCTTTCGGGCAAAAAAAAACCTTCTACAGGCGTGATTACAGCATCAAACTTGGAACTATAATGCAGGTACAATGGCTATAAAGAATATATACATATAACTATTTAACACAAAGCAATAACGCGCCATCTATTACATATAAAATAAAAGGATTTAAAAGCGCGAATGTTTCTTTTATACATAAGACAAACTTCTACTGTCCTTACTGCGATGAAAAATATATTGGGAGGGCTTGGCTCATCAGTATATTTGTATAATAGTTATATGTATATATTCTTTTTAGCCATTGTACCTGCATTATAGTGCCAAGTTTGATGCTATAATCACGCCTGTAGAAGGGTTTTTTGCCCGAAAGCTTGCTTTGATATATTTCTATTAAAAGAAACTCTTCTTCTTTTATTTCGTCTGTTCGTCTAAATTAAGAATATTTATAATAACTTTATGAATACATAACAAAAGGTCACTGTGATATCTTTCAGAGTTATTGTCTGAATCCCGATATACATGTTTAAAGGCACAATTTCCTCAGGTTTTGGTCTATAAGTGTAGTATATACTAAGTTTAAGAGGAAATATCGCTTTTTTGTTTGAAAACAAAAACAAAAAAAAAACATCCATGCTAAAAATAGTTTTATTCCTGTGAATGTAGAGGCTGTACACTAGTGTGTTATGTAAGTAAACAGGTACTGTAGGCTCTTATCTAACCACGGTGTGGTGTACAGGGGCTTCGGCAAGCAAGGGTACCAGTGTCAAGGTAAGGGAGAACACTGGACGCTGAGATGACGTCACATTGACGCCGGCTTCCTGCAGTGTGCAGCTTCGTCGTTCACAAGCGCTGTCACGAATATGTCACCTTCAAGTGTCCGGGTGTCGACAAGGGCGTGGATTCTGACGTAAGTCTATCTTTTTCCTCTACTTTATGATTTCAGCTGCCATCTATCGGTACATTTTATAATTATATGTCACCTTCAATTGTCCCTGTGCCGGCAAGGGCATGGATTCTGACGTAAATCACTCTCTCTCCTCTACTTTTATGATTTCAATTGCATCGGTACTCTATCGGTACATTTTATAATTATTTTGAGGAGGGCAAGATAATATCATAAGATATTATAAACACATCTTTCTCATATTTAAAAAAAGAGCTCTTTCAACACAATTTTTAAAATTTAGCGGACAATTTTTTTAAAAATACTTCGCGTTTTTTTTTAACTTTAGTTTTAATCTAATAAACACAATGTGTTGAGACGTGTGGTAGAAATGTTCAAACATTCGTTAAATTCGGTTTTCTCAAACAGAAGATGAACATTGTGTCAATCAGTATCTATGTGTAATATCACGTATGACAGTTCCATTGAACTGATCTCTTTCTTGAGTAAAATCAATCATTCCTCCAGGGAAAATTGTCTTTTCAAAACATTTTTATTGTTCTCTAGCTTTCGGGCACGGACGTCCTTCTACAGGAGAAAACCTGGACCTCTCTCTGTTGACATGTTTGACTATGACAATAGCCACCTCGTGTGTCATCTATTGGACAATATCCAATCAACTATTACAAAAGATAGGTCAATCTTTGGTCGAACAAAACCTCCTCATGAAAATTAAGGTTAACCACAACAACAAATATATATATATAGATAGATAGAGACAAAACTTAAGGAAGTTGTACCTTTTAACATGTATTTCGGGATTCAGATAATAACTTTGAAAGATATTACAATGACCTTTATTGAAGATACACGAGATAACCAAGTGTGAACAACCTCTGTTTCCTTAAAAATAAAAGAGAACCGATAACTTCAAAGACTTTCCACTTTCTTAAGTTTTGTCTCCATGAGTATATATATTTATATAGTATGTTTAAAAAAACGCACTTTTCCCTTTTATAAAAAAAAGAATATAAACAAATTTATATTTTATCGATTTTTTTATAGAAATCGATGTTATCTTTCCATCACACATCAAGTTACAAGAATAAAGTATGGATTATGTTTGAATTTTGTTATGGTTGGTTGGTATTGGAGGATGATCCTTCAACTTGTACTGTCCTACCTGTAGATACCTGTGGGTGATGGATTCTTTGATCTGGTATCGACAGTATTGGTCTTCTTCCATACGTCGTTACTGGGGCTGTAGACAAGACTCCAGTTGAAGTACAGTACTTGTAAGTTACAGGAGGATGTCTCAGGTGTGGGCGGCATGGATTTCTAAGCGGAGTCAGACAACAAATTATTTATCGTAAAATCAACTTTTAATTACATTTATTTAATACAAATTATCAGAAGTATTGTTGTATACTATATGTTGATGTTCTTTTTTCTTCTGTAGTGGTCAAATATCATTTCAATATTATAAAATGTTAGATATATGTGTTGTGATATATTATAGTATAAATATTATATGATTTATGATTTATATTTAGAATGATATATAATTATTTTATAATATTTTTTTTTATTTTTTTATTATGACAACAAATAATATGATATTAATATTAATTTATATAATTTTAATAAGTATATTTTATGAGCATTATATATTTATAAGATGAATATTTTATTTTTTTATTTGAATTAAAAATAGTTATTGAACAAATTAAAACTTGTAAATATGAAAAGTTAATATTTGGGAGCCTCTACACATGAGATTTCACTTCAGCTGTCGTCTATCTTGCTCTGTGACAAGTCTTGCTTTCAACTAGGGTTGTTCCTATGTTATGTGCCGATTACTGTGTTCTTTAAACTGTTGTCTTAAAAACGGTAGATATGTAATTTTATTTTTGAAATAAAAAAAAGTTGTAGGTGTTTTCCTTGAAATTTTCATAAAGTATAAAAATTATGTAGAACTTGTGGTAGTGTGTATGTCCCTGTATGTTAATGAAGTTAGAGTATATCTACTGAAGGAAGTTCGATCAAAGCAGGGTGATAGGCAATGATCATCAATGTGATGTTTAGAAGGAGGTTCGATCAGCAATGTGGTGGGCAATGATCAGCAATGTGATGATGGGCAATAATCAGCAATGTGATGATGGGCAATGATCAGCAATGTGATGATGGGCAATGATCATCAATGTGATGTTTAGAAGGAGGTTCGATCAGCAATGTGATGATGGGCAATGATCAGCAATGTGATGATGGGCAATGATCAGCAATGTGGTGATGGGCAATGATCAGCAATGTGATGTTTAGAAGGAGGTTCGATCAGCAATGTGATGATGGGCAATAATCAGCAATGTGATGATGGGCAATGATCAGCAATGTGATGATGGGCAATGACCAGCAATGTGATGATAGGCAATGATCAGCAATGTGGTGATGGGCAATGATCAGCAATTTGATGGGCAATGATCAGCAATGTGGTGATGGGCAATGATCAGCAATGTGGTGATGGGCAATGATCAGAAATATGGTGATGGGCAATGATCAGCAATGTGGTGATGGGCAATGATCAGTAATGTTATGATGAGCAATGATCAGCAATGTGGTGATGGGCAATGATCAGCAATGTGGTGATGGGCAATGATCAGCAATGTGGTGATGGGCAATGATCAGTAATGTTATGATGGGCAATGATCAGAATGTGGTGATGGGCAATGATCAGCAATGTGGTGATGGGCAATGATCAGCAATGTGGTGATGGGCAATGATCAGCAATGTGATGGGCAATGATCAGCAATGTGATGATGGGCAATGTTCAGCAATGTGATGGGCAATGATCAGCAATTTGATGGGCAATGATCAGCAATGTGGTGATGGGCAATGATCAGCAATGCGGTGATGGGCAATGATCAGCAATGTGATGGGCAATGTTCAGCAATGTGATGGTGGGCAATGATCAGAAATGTGATGGGCATTGATCGGCAATGTGATGATGGGCAATGATTAGCAATGTGATGATGGGCAATGATCAGAAATGTGATGTCTAGAATGAGGTTCTATCAGCAATGTTGATGGGAACAAGTGGGCGAGAGATAAGAATCCAGACAGCCAATCAAGAGAGAATTAAGAGACAGGAAATCACAGTGCTCCATCACCTCAACTTACTTTGTCTTTCCGTAATATTCCGTCCTGGGGGAGATCACCCATTACGCACAATAATACATTACCTAGATTAGGATAAACTCTAGAGAGTAACGTCAAGTACTGTTGGCTTTGTATCGACTGTAAATTGATCATTTATTGCTTTGTACCTTTTTAAAGTTTTACTGTCTTACTTTTTAACATCGATTTGGGAGTTGAGGTGAAATAATGATAGAGAACATAGCGACTTCTGTGATAGAGATGTACGGAGACATCTGAGGTTCTTCATTGGACACGACAACAACACGTGTATACCCAGTACAGCAGTTTTACACACCCAAGATGGAGAACATAACGACTGCTGTGATAGAGATGTACAGAGACATATGAGGCTCTTCATAGGACACGACAACAACACATGTCTACCCAGAACAGCAGTTTTACACACCCAAGATAGAGAACATTGCTGTGATAGAGATGTACGGAGACATCTGAGGCTCTTCATTGGACACGACAACATCACATGTCTACCCAGAACAGCAGCTTTACACACCCAAGATAGAGGACATTGCGACTGCTGTGATAGAGATGTACGGAGACATCTGAGGTTCTTCATTGGACACTACAACAACACATGTCTACCCAGAACAGCAGCTTTACACACCCAAGATAGAGAACATAGCTGTGATAGAGATGTACGGAGATATCTGAGGTTCTTCATTAGACACAACAACACATGTCTACCCAGAACAGCAGCTTTACACACCCAAGATAGAGAACATTGCTGTGATAGAGATATACGGAGACATCTGAGGTTCTTCATTGGACACCACAACAACACATGTCTACCCAGAACAGCAGCTTTACACACCCAGGATAGAGAACATTGCTGTGATAGAGATGTACGGAGACATCTGAGGTTCTTCATTGGACACCACAACAACACATGTCTACCTATGCTGAAAGAAGCTCAACCTTTTCAAGGTATGCCTGTTTATAACTTGTACTCAGTGGTGGGGTAGGACTTGTAAAAGAATCAGGGACCATTGAAGCAGATAAAAGTTGCCAAGGCGGGATTCGACCCCCAGATCGTGGCAGTCGAAACTCGACTGTACGTATCACCCGTCCACCAATCACTTTCACAAAGTTTCCTATTTAATTAAAAAGGCATATATTGAATCAAAATATCATTTATTTTACCAATAATTCAGTTGGCTGAATGCCAACCTTTATCAAGGCATTATAACATTTGCCCAGCATTTCAAGATTATAGAATGAAGGATAACCTAGTTGTTTGTGAACTTAACGATTTGATTTCCGATAAAAAATCATATTTAAAGTTCAATTCAATTTGTAAATACATTCTAAAATTTCTACAAAATCTGGATCTCTAATGTTTTCATGCGTTGAATAATGTAAATAACTTATGTAAATAAACTTTTCTCCTTGTTTGGCGCAATTATCCCTTGCGGGATGTAGCGCTTTGGAAAAAAAAATAATTGAATAACATGATATTTTGATTCAATATATGCCTTTTTATTTGAAGATTTATTTATGGATTGCTCTATTTTCAAAAAGTTACCTATTTTTCAAGCATTGAGATCATAAGAAGAAAATCTATTTAGAAAGTGTGTGTATTTATAAAAAAAAAGGTTTACCTGGATCTCTGTAAAAGAAAATCATTTTTTCTCAAAATATTTCAAGGAATTACTCTCACTCTCTATCAATTTATTACATTTAAAATTAATCTACAAATTCTTGTGAATCACATGGAAACAAAATTATCATTAAAAACTTAACTCAAACCTTTCAAAGAAGGTGTTTAAAATTATTGAGAAATGGGTTTAATTGTCTTATACCAAACAACTTAAAACAAAAGTGGATTAAAAATATTTTTATAAAACTATTTTACTTTTTAAAGATAAGCAGTTAAAAAACACGAATTATAAAACAACTTATAAAACTTTTTTTTTCCACAAACGAAGAATTTTACAAACTTTCGAATTAAAACAACAACAACAAAAAGGTTTCAAATGTAAATATATTTCAGCACAGAATCCTCCTTTCGGACTTTAATTATTGAAAAGAATGTGTGTTTAGTTAATTATAATCCGGTACTTTAGAGTGTGATCACACTAATTGGTTCTTCTTTGTTAATTGGAGAAACGGCGAATTATTTTTTATAAAACAAACATTAACAGTTTTTTTAATCGGGTTCTAATTTAAAAATCAATATAAAAGATTTGTCAATAAACAAAAATTCTATATACAGTTACGAGCGTCATGCGTTCTTAATTCTTCATCTCTGTCACCGTTTGCTTTTTTTTTTTTTTGGAATGGCGCTCTCCTATTGGTTGCTACGATCACAGCAACCTTTGCCCCCTTTGTAACTATTGTGTTGGAGCGGGTCGCTCCTTAAATAAATGCATATATTAGTTAATAACTAAATGGAATCATCTCTTTCTTTTCCCAGTATGAGACGCCTACGGAAGCCAACAGTGCATAGACAGATAAAGCACATAGGCTATAGTTATTAACTAAAATATGCATTTATTTAAGGCGCCAATTTATAATTGTAACAAATAGTATTTGAATAAAAACATTCAATCGGGTAAAACACGGGCGTTGCCCGGGTCATTCGGCTAGTACTACAATATGAAATTGTACTGGGATAAGGTGAATAAATTAAGAAAAAAGGCATCTCCTTATCGGGCAACTGAAAGTTGCTGATGGCTTGCGCCATCTATCGGAATAAATATCAACTATTCGTTGCTTTTTAATTATTCCAGAATTGGCCTTTTTCTTAAAAAATACTACAGTTCAATTTATTACACGAAATGACACTATCCTATCCTTACTGTTCTTGATTCAATGATAAAAATATTGCGAGGGCTTTGCTCATCAGTGGTGAACCCTTCCAGCGGTTTCGCCAGTTTATTCTACCGTACCACACAATTCTTAGAGCTCTAATACTGTATTGGGCAATTTTGCTTATATAACCAACACTGTAAGGGCTGGCTGCAGAACCAAACCATCACCATTTCCTTAGCAGCGAAGCACGCGATCTACATTTTCTTTCTTAGGCCGTGAAATAGGTGGTATCGCTGGAAACCCGCTGGTGATTCTCCACCAAACTCTGCAGCAATGTTGCCATGTACATATACATTGTACATATTGGGAGTATAAATATGTTCGTGGAGTTTTAATAAAGATGGCGCTACTAGTTTATTATTCCATTGTTTCATCTGTAACATCATTATTTTGAAGTGTCATCATAAAATCTTCCTTTCTCAGTAACCGTCATTTCTTTGAAGTGTAAACAAACTTGTTTATGTTTGTACCTAAAATGTCAATATAAATAATTATCATTTTAAAACAATAGTGAAGACTGTGAACTTCTGCATGTATTGACAAGTTGTGAATAAAATTAGGTTAACTGACAAATTGTAGAGGATAAAAGCAGAATTGTCCAATACATTATTAGAGCTCTAAAAAGTGGTATGTTAACACGCTGTCATGTCAAAGATGGTCAAATAAACACGCGGTTAGGATCTCTGTACATTTATTTACCTTATAGTGTATTATGGAGTAACATACATTATCCAACAGTCAACAACTGGGAGCACGACTTCAATGTTGGGCCAGATGGGCTTCTTCCTATCCTGATTGGTCCGTCCGCCCCGGCCCACATGTGGTAGACGGTTTTAGTCTATTTTGGACGCCGTCGTAACTTTGTGTATAATTAGAGCTCTAAAAAGTGTCAAGTTACGTCGTTTTTATGTCAAAGACGGTCAAATAAACATGCGTTAAGTAAGTATAAGAGTTCTCTGTACAATTATTCGCCTTATAGTGTATTATGGAGTAACATACAGCTTCCAACTGTCAACAACGGGGACTTCACTGTCTGTCATTTTTGTATTGAACTCTATAGACTTTCCATACATAGAAATTCAACACTGATGAACTAAGCCCTCTCTCATCTATTATTTTCTATCACACACATACACACCACTGGAGCTGCAGTCGTATCAGGCCCCTCATCAACGAAGCCTTCAGTGTCCTTGGGCGACCCCCTGACTTGCGGGCCTGGATTTTCGGGTCTGGCCTCGAAGAAGACGACCTGGCCATCTTAGCGTCGGCCAAATCCATCATCTACCGGTACTTCGTACAGGTTGGGCTGACCGGAGGAGCAGAGGACCTGCTCATCGCCTGGGAAAGAAGGCTCACTCGCCGGGACACATTCCCCGCATGATCATCTGTATTTTAGTTTTATTTCCATTTTTAATGTAAATTATTGACAAGAAGTCAATAAAATTTGTTTCAATTGTCAATTGTCACATACACACCACTTTATTAAGACCACCGGTCTTAATAAAGTTGTGTGTGTGATTGAAAATAGTAGATGAGAGAGGGTTTTGTTCATCAGTGATGAATTTATATGTATTGAAAGTCTATAGAGTTCAATACAAAAATGGAGCTCCTATACTCCAGACAGCCTCCAGGTCCGACACATGTCCAGTGGCCACAGAATCTACCGTACATAGGTTAGCGTATCACTGAAAAAACAAGTGTACTTTTTATTATCATCGCAATAAAGTCTTCAGATGTAGTGTTTATGATTTCTATGTGTAAAAGAGAAACACCAATGCATCAAAAAGAGAAACCCTAATACCAAAGTGTTTATTCGACGCCATTTTTATCGTCTATTCTTTTGATTTCTGAAATAGCTGGCCCAGTTCCATTGTCTCTCTGGAGAAGTCCGAAGTTCCCACAACAATACAATTGCTACGTCAGGATAGATGGACATCCGCTTTCTGCCCCAGTGAATGTTGTGTCCACGGAATATTTTGTTTCAACATTTGTTACATTAGAAATTCTTTCCTTGAGCTGTAGTGTCATTTGTAGATAGGTTTATACTTTTACCGGAGAGTTAATAATTGGCAAAAATGACAATTCTTTTGGTGATGAAAACTGTCCTTTGTAGAGAGGTGTCCTTTTAACCTAAGAACAGCTAATTGATAAAAATGGCAAATTTGGTTATCAAAACTCTCCTCTGTATAGAGGTGTCCTCTTACTGGAGAACAGCTAATTGGTAAAAATGACAATTTTGGTTATGAAAACTCTCCTTTGTAGAGAGATATTTTCTTACCGGAGAGTTTCTAATTGGTGAAAATGACTATTTGGTTATGAAAACTCTCCTTTGTAGAGAGGTGTCCTCTTACTGGAGAACAGCAAATTGGTAAAAATGACAATTTTAGTGATGAAAACTGTCCTTTGTATAGAGGTGTCTTTTTACCGGAGAGTTTCTGATTGGTAAAAAGGTCAATTTTGGTGATTAAAACTGTCCTTTGTAGAGAGGTGTCCTCTTAACCGAAGAACAGCTAATTTGGCAAAAATGGTAATTTTAGCGATTAGAAAATTATCCTTCGTATAGAGGTGTCTTCTTATCGGAAAACAGCTAATTGGTAATTCCATGTAAAGATGTCCTATTTAGCGGGAGTGTCCTCTAACGGAGAGATTCTACTCTGTTATTAATAGAGGTAGTGAAGATTTATATTATGTTATATCATTTCATAATCATTTTCCACAAACCTATACTATGCAAATCAGCCTGTTAACGGACCAAGGAGTACATTCAGGAATATTGGAACTATGATAGCGACTTGCAGACATAATTCTGTACGTTGTCCAAAATACGAATAGGTCAGATATTGTTGCCGACACATGTAACAAACACATTTCTACATTTATTGTGCCCTATAGAGACTTCTTTTGCGATCGTAAGCGGTTCAAGTGTAAAACGATATAAAATGGTATTCATTATTATCGCGAAACCTGTACTAGGCTTTCGAGCTATGGCCCTCATCAGTATATCCTAGAAGCAGATGGCCACCGAGACCTCTCGGTCCATAAGCTGGTCCTTTTTCAGTCACCTAGCCAAGGGAATGATGAATTCTCCATGCACCGAGCGGCCGTTTGGTTTGGCCCCTCGCGCCCGCCTTTATGGTGTAGCTTCATGGGGATGACCAATCAGGCGTCTACGAGAGTTTCATGGCCAGGTTGCTGTCCTCTCGTTTGGACTTAGTTAAAGTCCTCATCAGTACAGGGGACAACTTGATACCATGTGGAGTAAAAAGCCGTAGTGCTAAGTTTACCAGTACTATTAAAATTACAAATATATTCTCTCACAATGAGTATCTTTTTTATATAAAAAAAACGCTAGTTTTCAAGCGTTAATCGCTCTTCAACGGGCTTACTATAATATCGACTTATCCCACCAGAAATATTTACAAAAACAAACGCGCGCAGCGTGGATATTTATAACTGAAAAATGTTTAATTGGTTTGTAATTTAACTATTTTTAGGGCATCCAGAACCTATAAAATTGATCTATTGATTTCTTCTGAGATATTTTTCACAATTTTTATCATGAATAGAGATTTACCAGTACTGTCATAGCGGAAACAGAAGTGTACTTCCCGTGATGTAAAATAACCTCTATACAGACAGGAAGTCCAGGTTGTAATCCTTTTAACTTCCCGTCCACAGTTCTGTCACCTGACCGGAAGTCTAGATGGACCTGACATGATCTAAAAATGACCCCTATATAGACAGGAAGTTGTAATCCATTTAGCATTACCCAGGGTGCACCACGTGGAGGCGGATTACACTACACCCCGAAAGAGGAAGAGGTCGCCTTGACGCCCCCTCCGCGAGGGGGACTAAACAGGACAAAACAAAGGGCCGACACGACAACGCGGTGTCCGTCAAATAAAGCCGCAGGTGTCCCAAACCAGCAGAATTTGGTGGACGACGTTGAAGGCGGCCCTAAGTTCTGAGCCTGGAGTCAACCCAACGTGGAGCGGACGCCAACGACAAGATCCCCTTCCGGGACAATCTACTAGGGTCGGTAACAATTATTCCGCCTTCTACATGCTATCAAATCTACTAGGGTCGGGTTCGGCTTATATAGCCGGCACTGGACGGGGGTGGGAGTGAACGGGTAGTTTGGGGGACAACACTCGTACCCCACTTTTGGGGGTGGTTTACTTTTATTTAGGGTGAGTCTAGTTGCTCGCTATGCTCAGATTAATTTGCATAGCAAAGGGAGAGAATATGCAAATATCGCGCAACCGTCGCCATCTATTGTTAAAATATGTAACTATTTTTGAATAATACCGGTATTTGTGACCACGGTTGAACATTTTCAAATATTTTGCGGCACGCTCTCTTTTTGGCATATATATTTATTACGTATAATGTTTTCCTTTTTTACCCCACACTATATTCTGGATAAAGCGGGTAGTGTTTGATCTCGGTAGAAATGTTACGGCTTGATAATAATTGCCGTTATATCAACAACAACAACAAAAGGCCTTTATTTAGGGTCACTGACCCTATACAGGATTCACCAGAGGTATGCATAAGAACAAAGCAGTGAGACAAAGGAAACAACGATATAGACAGAAGGAAAAAAAAAGAAAAAAAAATAAGAAAGAGAAAGAGGGAAGCAAGAAAAACAACACAAAAAGAGTAGCAGTAAGAAAGTGAGGAGTGAGTGTCACTATTGCCGTTATATCAATCAATATCTTCATTAAGACCTTTAGTTTTATTTACATATTCTCCTGAGAAATACTGTGCAAATGAGAAAGTGGTGAAAAAAAGAAATTAGAATTTTCAAAGTGTTGTATGGCAAATATGTACATATAAAGCTATGTAATTATTTTAATATTATATCTTGGCTTTGACACGGCGGTGGAATCCTGGAGCCAGTCTCTAAAAATGTGGATTACAGCACCCATGGCTTCAAATTCTTCTCGGCGATCTTCAGTTTGTCTTCCCTAACTTACCCAGCATCTCCACCAAAATGCCACGTGGAAAATTAGGGAAGACAAAAACTTCAGGAGGAGACAGCAATTTATTTCAGGGAAGGACAAACTATGAAATGTAAACAAAAGATAAGCCACGAGGGAAATTTACAGAGTCGCAAGATTTAAACATAAAAATAACCACTCTGTTAATAAAAAATTATAAAATTAATAAATACTATGTTACAATATTATATGATGCACTAGCGCGCCATCTGTTATCAAAATTCAAAACTATTTTAAAGGCGTAAGATTCTTTTTGATATT